>JAVJIF010026450.1:0-33992 GCA_038442645.1 Agave tequilana
ATTTTTAAATAAAAAAACTACATGAAAGCGAAAAGATGAAAAATAATCTATCTAAGCAGAAAAACAGAATTAAATAACAAAGAAGAAAGAGTAACCTTTTATTGGATGTCACTTTTCAAATACAACGCTCCTCTCCTTCAAAATATTCTTCTTCGAATAAAAAAAAAATAAGAAATCTCGGAAAGAGGGAAAAAAACTAATGAAAAACCCTAAGCTTCAGTCTCTGAATGCCCCTCTCTGTTGCTCTGCAGGGGTATCTATAGGCGATATAGGAAGTAGCGTCCCAGTACAACTCTCTCACGAAATCACGTAACCAATCTCATCCAAAGAGCCGCGAAAACGCGGCTATGGCCGCGTTCCGCGGCTATAGTGTGGCCGTTGGCCACACGCTTTCTTCGTGACCTCCTCTGGATCGTCCATTTGGGCGCCTCCTTCTGGATTCTACATGCAGACCCTCTATCTTGAGAATTCGGGATAACTTGGGAAGCAAGTTACATAAATCTGAATTTTTAAATGATTTTTATCTTTAAACTTTTCTCCTTTTATCTTTAGCCTTGTCTTGCAGCAGCAACTAGGATTGAGTAGAAGTCCATCTCATCTTATCATTTCCTCCTCTTTTAGCAATTAGGAGTTCTAACTTATCCTTCCTTTTCTCCCTTAGATTTTAAATAAATAATTTAATATTCAAGTTTAGATTAGGTTAGATAATGTAGAAACTTCTAAATTACTACAATTTTTGCATATGGGCGTTTGGGCTTCATCAGGCTTTATTTCTTTATTTCTTTAATTACTCAAGGCCTGCACACATTAAACAATAAAAACATTAGTAGTAGTGCGTAATAAAAGAATAAATAGGGAAATATAATGGTAAATGTGATAATAATTATGCACTTTTTACTACCTATCAATCATCGGTTTTTATGTGTTACATAAGTAAAGTAGAAAGTCTAATGAAACCAAGAATAATAAATAAATATTAATAAACTTCAATGATATTCAAAGTTGAGTAGAAAAATCCCAAGCATATCACACTTACACATTAGGCAATCTATCTAAAGCAAAATAAATAGAATGAGTTAGAAGTACAAGATCCTTTCTAAATTCAAAGAAAAATCATAGTTTCTTCCTTTATGAAAGCTAAAGTATAAGAGGACTGATGAGGGTTAAACTAATTTTTACATCATTCGGTCATTTTTACTTAAATGATTGAAATTTTCTTTTTTTTTCATGACAGAATTTTTGCTAACCATTAATTCTTTTCTTCGCTTACTGGATTTTGTGGGAGCAATCTGCTGAAAACCCTTAGGAGACAACATTTCTTCTCTAGGGGAAGCCTAGAGGTTTAAAGGCTTGTTGCACATACTCAGTGTAATCACATCACCTACGAAAGTGGTGTAATAATGTTCTCATTTTTGTTTGCTCGAGACGAGCAAAAAGATAAGTGTGGGGGTGTAATTAATCTCTAATTTTGCATAATTTTCATCACATTCTCATATTTATTTCATGTAAAATTCTGCTAGTAAAACCTTGCTTGCTTGATCCTAGGTCTATGGTGTGCAAATAAAAAAGAAGACCTAAATCACCATTTAATTGGTGATTAAAGGCCTACCAAGTAGCCATTGACTTTAGAGTGAAGATTTTATCAGCACAGCGCATCAAATCACAAATCCAGAAGATCAAGTGGACAGGGGCCAGACTGGGCGACGCACTGCCCGAAGCCAGCGCAAACGCGGCCCTGGCCGCGTTTCCGCAGCCCTATGGGGCGCGCACGCCGGGCTGGCTTCGGGCAAAGGGTCACCCCCTGTCCCCTCTTTCTCCTAATGCCTATAGATACCCCTAGGGTCTAAAGAAAAGCAGATCCAGAGAGTTAGAGCAAGTTGTTATAATCTTGTTTTTAGTTGTAGTTATTTTAGTTGCTTTCTTCTTCTAGTTCTAGTTTAGCCATTAGAGTGAAAGAGAGAGAGAGAGAGAGTGCAAGTGTTGTATTTGAAGGGTGACAAGCTAATACAAGTACTACTTCTCTTCCTTCTTTCAATTTACTTGTGCTTTCATTTGGTTTTACTTTCTTGTTGTAGTGTAACTTCCTTTTTCTCTACTTCTTTTCTTTTTGTTTTTTTCTTTTCTTACCATGTCTAACTAACTCCCACATTGCATGGCTAACTACTAACCCACTAATTTCTAACTTCTTGATTGATAACCCAAATGAGTCAATAGTGTCAAACAAGCCTTGTGCAAATGAGAGCTATGGCATCTTAAGATGAGGGTTCTAACTCTAACTTACCTACAAGTATTTACCTTCTTTATTTCATACTTAAATGGTTTTCTTTGATGATCTATGGATGTTGTACTTTGCTTGTTGTTGTAAGTTAGAGACTTTCCTTTTAAATTTGCTGATACCATTAGTGCACTCGTGTCTTCTCGTATTCTCGCCTTCTATTGGATCTTGATAAGGGAATATCCATTGTTTTTGCCGTGTAAAGATAAGTTATAGGAATAAATTTCACTCGATTTCTACGTGAATAGTTCCAATGCATAAGGGTTATGCTTGCCTTTGATCCATCGTGAAGCTACATCTTCAAGAAGTTAGGGATTAGTGGGGAGCAATTAGTAGAAAGTTAGCCATGCGCCTTTACCATTAAGAAAAAACCACTTTTACAAACCACCAAAACATTTTCAAACAATTCTTCAAATAACTCGTTTTCACTTTTAAATTCTTTATTTAGAAACAAAGAACTTTCTCTCTTCTTGAACTTTGAAGTCGCATCAAGCTTCCATCGCTCACCCTCCTTGTGCATACGACCCGTATAGCCACTTCGCTACTATGGAAGAATAGCAAAAGCAGTAACATCAACCCATACTCTTTTTACTTATTCTTATGCTTGCTTTTTTGCCGATCATTGAGCGTTGCGTCTGGCAGGTGAAGCCTCAAAAACGCGAGTTCCCTGAGTTTTGCATTTTGGTCTCCATACAAAGGCTTCACACATTGGATATAATTTAGAAGAAAGCAGACATCAGTTTTGCATTCTGCAACAATTGGTCAGATAGTTATTCCAGCTTCTTGCATCTGTTGTTGGCGTGCGCATCGCTTTAGTCAATATTCGACATTCTGGTTACGCTTTATAGGTTGTTGAGAACCGCAGTAACCTAGAGCTGAGGGAGAGGAAGGGTGTTGTCGGATTGACCATCAGTGACGCTAGCCTTGTGGGTCGTGGGAGAGGTTTACGCTTGCTACATATACGATGCGGCCAGAAATGGCATTGCTTGTGCAGGCCATCTTTGGAGAACTCCCCGAAGGGACTTGAGAGTGTACCTCTGAAGAGATTCTGCGGTACTGCCGCACCACCATAGGGCTCTTGGAGCCAGAAGAGAGGAAATCTTCATACTTTGCCTGGTCAAATTCCACGACAAGCGATTCGACCGTTCTCCCATGAAGGTGACGTCATCTTTCGCCATGACTTGCTCATCAGTAGAGAAAGTAGTCCCCAACGAAGTCGGCATCTCTTATTTCCGTCAGAAAATTGAAAATATGAATTATATAATTTTGTTGAATCAATGAAAGATTTCAACAAATTAATTCTCTGATTACATGAGAGAGGAGATATTCAAGCTCAAATCTCCTCTTTTTTTAATGCTGGATTCTTGATGTAGCGGTAGAAAGTGAGTCTTATTTTCATTGACCGGGTGAATGTCAAGGTCTTCTGTGAACCTTCTCTTCAGATTATGGATGGAGTAGCATAGCTCATGTCTAAATAGAATCTCAAAGATACTTGGGCAAAAACTTGAACTCAGCAAGTTGACAGAAGAGTTGAACTCTTTAGTGTTCCTCAGCTAAGAATTCTGACCAAAATTCTGACAAAAAGAATCCTCCCCTTCAATAGCAAACTGAGTTATTTATAGGAGATTCAGGGGTACAACTGTCCCCTAAAAACTCTTGATAATGGGGGTTAACACCGCTCATTGTGTGGGCAGTAATTGACCCAGTAATGAGGGAAGTTATAAACGAGATGTAGAGCTTCTCTGCAGTTGAAACATGAATTGCATCTCTGCAATTGAAACACGAATTGCAACTCCCTTCACAGCTTTTTGATGCAGGAATTGCATCTCATATTGGGAGAGTAACATGGCCCATTTTGCCAATCGACCATTGAGTGACAACAGTTTCGTCATAAGCAATCTTAGAGGATTGATTTTTGATATGACATGTATGGTTTTGCCCACCAAGTAGTGTCACATCTTCTGGATGGCAAATACAGTGCCAAGCATCTTTTTCGATCAGGTTGTATTGATATTTGGCTCTGATCATGGTTCTACTCAGGCTGTAGATTCTTACTCGTGTCCCTGATCATTGTTCTGAGCTAACAAAGCTCCTAGAGAATAATCCATAGCTCGAACGTATATCAGGAAATGTTTTCCAGCACTGGAGCTATAAGGACAGGTGGATATGTGAGGTATAGCTGATTTCCTTGAAGCTTTTGACACGCTTCGTCCCAAATGAATGAAACACTATTCTTCATCAGTTTGGTGAATACCTGGCATCATCCTAAGAGATTTGAGACAACCTCTGGATATATGCTAATCATTCTTGCAATCCTCTAAGATCTTTAAGATTCCTTAAAAGTTGCATCTCTTGAACGGCGGGGACTTTCTCGGGGTCGAGGTGGATTTCTTTAGATGTAACAACAAACCCTAAGGATTTACTGTTGGCCACCCCCAAAAAAGATTTGGTGGAGTTCATCTTCAATTGATGAACCCGCATAATATCAAATATTGTCTTCAGATCAGCTATGCGATCGCCTTTGGTACGACTTTTCACTGCAATATCGTTAATGTAGCATTCCACTAAGCGTATATGCTCATGAAAAATTACATTCATAGCTCTTTGGTATGTTGCCCCCGCGTTCTTTAATCCGAAGGGCATGACAGTATAGCAGTACACCCCCAATGGAGTCCATATGTGTTGTCTATCATGACATTCGTGATTGGAAAAGGAAAACTCATCTTTAGGACACACCTCATTTAGGTCACGGGAGTCAATGCAAACCCGGACTTCCCATTTTCTTGATAACGGGGACGATATTGGCTACCCAATCAGGGTGTTATTCTTTCCTGATAAAATCATAGTCTATAAGCTTCTAGAATTCTGACTGGATCGCTTCCATATTTCAAGACAGAACCGTCGTTGCTGTTGCTTAATGAATTTCGCATCTGGATTGATGTTAAGCCCATAAATAACAACTTAAGGATCAAGCCCAGGCATATCCTCATAGTTCCACACAAAAACATCTATATATTCTCACACAAGAGATATTAGATCCTCCTTCTCGGGGGGTAGTAAGCTTTCACTTATAAAGATGGGCTTAGGATTAGCCTCATCTCCCCAGATTAATTTGGTTGCCTTATCTTCTGTGAGTGGTTCGCGTTGCTCAAAGCGAATATCCCAAAGAGTATTTAAGTGTTTGATCCAACGATCTATATCCGACTGGATCATTTCATCATCTTTATCTTTCAGGTGGCTTGTTGAAACCATGTTTACCGAAAGATCTTCGAAGATATCATCGATACTAACATTTGATTCCCATGATGACATGCCTGATGAGTGATTGTGGTATAATGATTCTTCAAACTCAGAGGCCGACGGGATTGGAGTTGACGTATAGCCCAACCCCGGTGAGTTCGATGGTAATAGTTAGGGGCTTTCCCTTTTGGAACGAAAAATCAAAGCAATATTCTCCTTCCTTTGCCGAAGTTCAAGCCAAGACCACTTGTCAGGTCATACCCTATGTTCTCCATCATTGTGAATATGTTTGACTCATAATGAGAGAATTGAGGAGGTTCAGTCTCGCTTTCTGAGTCTTCATAAGTCATTGATTTGGACTCGACTCTTCCGAAAAGGATCAATTTTGGCCTTTGCGTGTTACTAGGATCTCGAATAAGAATCCTTACGTGTCACCGATGCTTTGATCTACCATGAGAGACAATTTTACTAGTACATGAAATAATGTCAAGGCATCTATTGTGGACCAGGAGTCATCAGCTACATTGGTACTAGTACTGATGGCACAGAATCAGAAGCAAACACAGGGAAAAAGCCATATCTAACTCTTCATTAAGATACCACTCTCCTATATCATTGGCGGTGTTATTGACGTCGAGCTTTAATGCTCGTTACAAATGCATTCAATTCCCAAAGATATTCTTCTTCTGCATCTGGTTCGGTGTCGGCTTCATTACCAGAGTCTGGTTCCTCTGGATGGAGATTCTCGTCTGTCTCCAGAGAATCCTGGTATAAGAGAGAGTCTGTGAAATAGTTCTCTACCCTCTTAAACGGATGCCTTTCGGTGATCAATGTTCGGACTTTTCCATCCCCATCAATATATTTCATAACTTGATGGAGAGTGGAGGGGGCGATGGAGTTACGATGGATCCACGGTCGTCTCAGGAGCAAGTTATACGAAGTGTCAGTGTCGATAACTGATAGGTAGTCAAAATTGCATATTTATCATCATATTCCCTACTTATTTTTTATAAAGCACTGCTATGTAATGTTTGTCATTTAATGTTGTGCAGGCTTTGAGTAACTAAAGAATAAATAAATGAAACTCAATTGAAGCCCAAAAGTCCAAAAAGCCCACAAGCTCACATGTATGATTTATTTTAGTAATTTAGAAGCTTCTATCATATCTAACCTAATCTAAACTTTGATTTTAAATTATTAATTTAAAATCTAGGGGAGGAGGAGGAAGGATAAAGTAGGACTCCTAATTGTTATTCAAATCAAGAGGAGAAGAAGGATAGAATAAGATGGATCCTTATCCTAATTAAAATCAGAGGTGAACTTCTACTTGAACCTGATTGCTTGCACTACAAGATAAAGATAAAAGGAAGAAAGGCTTAAAGATAAAGATAAAGGACCAAATCCTTTTCAAATTCAGATTTTTGATAAATTGCTTCCCAAGTTATCCCGAATTCTCAAGATCGAGGATCAGATATAGAATCTAGAAGGAGGTGCCTAGACGGACGGACCAGAGGAGGCCACGTGAGAAAGCGCATGGCCATCATAACCGCGTTTCTGCGGCCGTTTTGATAGATCTGGCAACGCGTTTTCGTGAGAGAGTTGTACTGGGACTCTACGTCTTAAATCTCCTATAATTACCCCTAGAGAGCAACAGAGAGGGGATCGGAGAAGCATATGTCTAGGGTTTCCTTAGATCCTCTTCTTTCTGAATTTTCCTGTATTTTCATTTTTTCATTTGGAGAAGAAGATTGTTGAAGAAGCAGAAGAGCTTTGTAATTGGCCGGTGACATCCAATAAAAAGGTTCTTTATTCTTTTTCCTTTTCTTGCTTTGCAATTTAATTTATTTTTCTGCTTGAGCTTATTGTTTTTTCTTCTTTTAATTTTAATGCAACTTTTCTTATTCAAAATAAAAATTGAAAATAAAAATAAAAATATGAATAGCTAATTAAATTTATAGGTTGCTAATCTCTCGATCAACCCAACTTTAGTTTAAGAGATGAACTGATTGACATCTATACTTATTAGAAACCATAGGATTAAATTGGTGTTCTTGAAGATGAATCAATAATTAAATTTAACTAATTTGGGTTGCACTTTTTAAATGGTTATTCATGGTTTATATTTAAATACTTTGATAGCATAATTTTGAGTGGGCTTTTCCAATGCTACGCTTTGAAATTAAGATGAACTATAGTTTAATTTTTATTAGTGCACACTATTTAGGGTTCCAACATTTTTATTCATCTTACTTGATTCTCAATCAATAACCTAGGTAGATAATTCTTCATTCAATATGATGTTCACTCTTTTAGACTAATACATTAGTGGTGGTAGATGATTAGTAGACTATAATTCTTTTTCTTGATTAAATCTAATTCTCACAATCAAGATCTTTTTTCAAGCCAATTTAGAGAAAATTGTTTCAAATAGCTTCCATCGCATCCTTCCCTATGGATCAACCTGTCTAACCCTTGCCACACAATTATATTAAAATGAGATTAAGACTTTCTAACTTTAACTCTTTCTTTATTATTTTTCCGTTTCAATCAAATTTTGGTGCGTTGTAGGGGAGGGAACAATATGATATTCTCTAAAACTAATTATTTTGTTTCTGTTTGCAAGATCTGATAATAGGAAAACTAGCTACAGCTAAGGACATATAGCTACTATGTGTGTGATTGAACATAAACCTGCACACAAAATACAAAATTTCAGAACTAAGATAAAGAGTTGTGCAAGTGCTCAATTCTACTACGATATCAAGTGGCTATGCGGGTCGTGATCCACAAGGAGGGTTAGCGATAAAAGCGTTCAAGGTTTTGTGGTTTTGTATTGAAATCTTTATGAAGAAAAATGAAGGTTCTTCTTTGTTTTAAGAAATGAAAATGAAAAAGAAGAGTTAGGTTAAAGTTAAAAAGAAAGTGGTAGAATGGAAGGTGGAGAAAACCAGAATGATTATTTACAAGGAAATGGAAAAGGAGTGATAAAAGAAATTGTGTTGGTGATCTAGACTAAGAAATAAAAGAAAAGAAAGAAGATTAAAGAAGTACTTACCTAGTTTGGTTGATGACTTACCTAGAACCCTTGCATGTTCTACCTTGCTTCAGAGGCGTTCAACGCATAAGCCATAGGATCGAGCTCAGTCCCCATGCGCATTATATCGTCAAGATGAGCAAGAATGAAGTGATACGGATCTTGAGGAGGAGAACATCACTATGAATTATCTTGGCACTCACACAGACATTGTTATACTTATGCTTCTGGATTCACTTGCAAGCTCATCACAACCAAAAGAGGTAAAGTAGAAAGAAGAAGAAGTAAATGAAAGTAAAGAAGAACATAAAAAAATTATTACCTTTTATTGCTTGAAACGATGGAAGAAAGGAGGAGGGTACATCGGTGTCACTCTCAACATAAGCCTCTCTCCCTTACTTACATGAATCTCAATCTAACCTAAGATTACATACAAATTAAAGTTACATAAAAAGAATACAAAAACCTATACTACAAAATGGAAAACTGGACTAAATCCTATCTCTGCATCGTCGTCCTCTGGAGGCTCTGAAAATCCCAGTATTTATAGGCAAAACCTACCTACAGAAGCGTATGAAGATAGGGGGAGCAAACGCTCCCCCTAATTCTCTAACCAAGCCACGAAAACGCGACTTTGGCCGCGTTTTCATGGCCTAGTTGTGGCCAGGTGGCCACACCCTGTTGGTGGGTCTTCCCGGCATCTCGTTCTGGCTTTATCTTGGGTTGGATTTGCAGTTTAAGTCCAAGATTTTGACAAAATGGCCTTTGATCTTTGCTTCAACCGATCGATTCTTGGAGGATTCTTCTCAACCAGTTTTCAACCTCTTGATTTTCCCTGATTCACTTTCTTCGAATTAATTCTGATTTAATTCAGAATTTGGTAGGCTTTTGGGCTCATTTCTCTTCACTCTCCTTTAGAATGGGCCTGCAAATAAATTAAACATTTAATTAGGACAATGCAGATTTTATTCTATAATAAGTATGAAAATATAATAATAAATGTGCAACATTAGTGACCAATCACACCCTCATACCTATCTTTTGCTCATCCTCGAGCAAAATAACTAAACTATACTAAGGATTATTAGACCACTCTCGCAGGTCATGCGATTGCACTGAGCATGTGCAACAAGCCGTTAAACCTCTAGGTTTTCCCCTAGAGGACGAGTTTTGTCTCGTGAGGGTTTTCAGTGGATTACACCCACAAAATACATAAAGAAAGAGAAATAAATAGTTAGTATTTCGAAAAGCATTTTGAAAGAGAAAAATATTTGAAATATAATTGTACGATTTAAGCAATCTATAAGTTATAGGAAAACTGAATTTTTCATTTCTAAACTTAATCTCTATTCAAAAATTGTTATGAATCAGAGTAAGGAGTCAAATTGTACTTCTCATTTAGTCTATTACTTTACCCTGAGTCGTATGCACCATCGTGATTGTGAAGTTGACTAAGGGTTCTTTAACTCTAACTCTTATGCCTTATTTATTTGTATATATATATTTATTTTTTTGTGGCATTATTCCTTAGTTCTATTAGGCTTTCTAATCTGCCCATGTAACGAGCCTTTAATCGATGACTCCCAAACCTAACGGTCTTAGGGCACCGGGTGAGAAAACACCCCAAGGACTTAAGGACTCGAGCAAACAAGGCCACAAAACTAAGGATTTTATTATTCGAACCCCTTTTAGGTGTGAATACTTATGCTTTATTAGGCACAAGTACCCAGCTTAATCAGAGGATTTTTATTTATATTTTTTTTTTCAAACTTATCTAATCATCTTTCGCATAAATACTAAGTTTTGCTTAGGCCAAAGTACCTACCTAATCAATAATTAGATTTGTTTATCTTTCATAGATATATATATATATATATATTTTATATATAAGGCATAAGAATCTTTGTTTTTGAACCCTAAGTGTGTAAGTGTATGAAGTGTGCATATTTCATTAAGGTAAAGATCAAGACTAAATTACTTTGACAAATTATCTTCCTAACCCTAAAAATCAAACAAATAATCTTATTTTGACCAAGTATAAGAAATCCTAATTTGGATTTTCCTATTCCTTAAAATTAACTTAATTCTTACAAAAAATATGTCAAAATATTGTTTCTATTTTCAAAAAGTTTTTAAAAGTAAAGAAATGTTAAATTTTTTTGTATTTTTTTAACAAAGAGAAAAACCTAAGTTATGTTAGAACCCTCTCCCACACCTATCTCATGCATTGTCCTCAATGTATGAATTAATGCATAGATGCATGAAAAAGAAGAAAGGGAAGGAAAATGTTACCTTAAGGTGGTGGTTCCGATGGTGGTCTGATTGGTCCATGAAATGCGGCACAATCGACTTTTCGTTGGGTTCGGAGGAACCACCAGAAATTTCTCTAATATAACCCATTAAAATGATGAATCCATAAAGGATTTTTATTGAATATTTGACCCCATCTAATTTCCAATTCCATAATTAATTTGGGAGTCAAATTTGTTAACCGCCTTGTCCCAAAATGGGGTGTGAAAAGATAGAATGATTGACTTGGACTCAGGAAGTACAGGAACTAATACCGACTCAGGAAGGTGTCTTAAGTCAAGTAAAGGTTCAGGAGTCGAAATAGGTTCAGGAATTGGGTCCAAGTCAAGAAGTTGAAACTCAAATCCACATTTATTTTTCAATAATGGAATGTGACTTAATATTGGTGATTCAAGTTCAAGAATGATAGGTGTAGGAATCAAAACTGACTCTAAAATATTACTCAAGTCTGGTAACAAAACAGGAGTCAATATTGATTCAGAAATTTGAACTGAATCACAAATTTGATAATCTAGGTCACATTTCTCATTGAGTTCAATTTCAAAAAAATGAGAACTTGCCAATTTATCAATGAGATTTTCAAAATTACAAAATTGGTCAATTTCAACATGATGATCATCAAAGATAGGCGATTCAATTTCATTATGGATTGGCACAGGATCCAATGTTGACTCGAGAAAAAGATTAAAATCAGGTGAAGACACCGGAGTCATAATTGAATCAGAAAGTAGAATTGGATCACTAAGTTGAGGTTCAGGATCATATTCATTCTCAAGTTCTATTTCAGGAAAGGAATAACTTGCCAAACTGTCAATATCATTTTTAAAATTTGGAGTTTGGGCAAGCTCAAATGATTGTTTTGAAATAGAACCTTATTTTCCAAAACAACATGACTCTTCGGCTCTAACAAAATGGTTACTGACATCAGAACTGGCCAAACGGTGAGAACGTAGAGATTGGACCATCATATCTATGTCATGATTATGAGCGTTTTGAGCCTGAGTCATGGCTTCAAGCATCTTTTCATAGTTGATGGGTTCATCGTCTTGTTGAAAAGATGAAGTGTTATTTAGAATTGGTAGTGAAATTGTGAGTCCATCAGATTTTGTGATTGTTGTTTGGACTCACGCATACTCATTTCCAAAATTGATGGTCTTCTATTTTGGACTGGTGGAACTGAGTATGAATCTTGGAAATATTGTGGACAAGGTGGAGAAGGAGGACAAGATGGTTGAAAATTAGGCTCGGGGGAGGAGAATCCCCACTGACTCTGTGAAGAGTCGAAATTATTTTGGAAATTAGGGTTATAAGATTGGGGGCATGGGTTATATTGATTCGGATAAGACCAATCCGGCACACTAGGTTGGTTAAAGTTATGATATGCCGGGTTGGTAATATCTGAAAAAGAGGTCGGTGTGTAATACAGATTACTATTAAAATTGAAAAAATTGTTATTATAAGCCATATCACACAATAGAATACAAACAAAGAAAAACAAACAAATAAGCAAACAAATAAAAAAATTCTAAACTAAGTTAGGGTAGACCTATGACCTAGACGACTCCTAACTGGTTAGACTGTCCACGAGAGGTATAATGCAGACTTTGACCACAAGCTAATCAGCCAGATCAGGGCAAGATTGGTGGGAGGTTATTCGTCAAAGATGTTCCTTAATTTAATCACCAACCTTCGGGCTTTCGGCCCTTAATCCCTTTCCTAGACATTGATTTGTAGGAGTCAAATTCCAACACCTTCCCCCTTAGGATAATCTCCTAATTGAGTCCGAGATGTCCCTAGGGCCAACGTCTACTCATTTTTAGTTAGGGGGTTAGTGAGTGCTTGGAATCTGATTTTTGGGCCAAGGAAGGGTGATTAAATCCACACCTTATCTTGTTATGGGGTGGTGCCCTTAAGATCAGTTTGTCCAAGTGTACAAGATATGTAAACAAGATTCACTCAAAGCGATGTAAATCAACCAAGAGATGAGTCCTATTATAGATGCAATGCGAACGTACCTTGCTCCAGCACTCTTCAACAGTAAAATAAATGAATTGAAAAGACACATGCCTAAAGTGCGAACGTCTAATCAATTTTTTAACTTTTTCAACAAATGTTTTACTGTTGGTTTATTAGCAGGCTTATGTGATGGCATATAAGAAATAAAATTTGCAGAAAACTATCATTTTGCAAAGCAAGCAGCCCTACAAAAAGCCAGTTAGTAGTGAACTCTTCCTTGCCGCGAAAACGCGGCTAAAGCCGAGCAAACGCGGCAATTCAGAGGGTACTTGGTCTCTGTTTTCTGGAACAGAGGCCCAAAACCACTTATATGTTACTGCAATCTTTTTTCCTGCTTTTCTTGCCCTATAACCTACAACAGAGAAGAAAAATTCATTTTAGTTCTAAAAATTCAATAAAAACCAGATTTCAATAAAAACCTTTACCCTCCCCGGCAACGGCGCCAAAATTTGATTGAACATAAACCTACACACAAAAGACAGAATTTCAGAACTAAGATAAAGAGTTGTGCAAGTGCTCAATTCCACCGCGATAGTAAGTGGCTATGCGGGTCGTGATCCACAAGGAGAGTTAGCGATAAAAGCGCTCAAGGTTTTGTATTGAAATCTTTATGAAGAAAAATGAAGGTTCTTCTTTGTTTTAAGAAATGAAAATGAAAAAAGAAGAGTTAGGTTAAAGTTAAAAAGAAAGTGGTAGAATGGAAGGTGGAGAAAACCAGAATGATTATTTACAAGGAAATGGAAAAGGAGTGATGAAAGAAATTGTGTTGGTGATCTAGACTAAGAAATAAAAGAAAAAAAAGAAGATTAAAGAAGTACTTACCTAGTTTGGTTGATGACTTACCTAGAACCCTTGCATGTTCTACCTTGCTTCAGAGGCGTTCAACACATAAGCCATAGGATCGAGCTCAGTCCCCATGCGCATTATATCATCAAGATGAGCAAGAATGAAGTGATACGGATCTTGAGGAGGAGAACATCACCATGAATTATCTTTGGCACTCATACAGACATTGTTATACTTATGCTTCTGGATTCACTTGCAAGCTCATCATAACCAAAATAGGTACAGTAGAAAGAAGAAGAAGTAAATGAAATTAAAGAAGAATATAAAAAAATTATTACTTTTTATTGCTTGAAACGATGGAAGAAAGGAGGAGGGTACATCGGTGTCACTCTCAACATAAGCCTCTCTCTCTTACTTACATGAATCTCAATCTAACCTAAGCTTACATACAAATTAAAGTTATATAAAAAGAAAACAAAAACCTATACTACAAAATGAAAAATTGGACTAAATCCTATCGCTGCATGGTCGTCCCCTGGAGGCTCTGAAAATCCCAGTATTTATAGGCAAAACCCCACCTACAAGAGCGTATGAAGATAGGGGAGCAAACGCTCCCCCTAATTCTCTAACCAAGCCGCGAAAACACGACTTTGGCCGCGTTTTCGCGGCCAAGTTCTGGCAGGTGGCCACACCCTGTTGGTGGGTCTTCCCGGCATCTCGTTCTGGTTTTATCTTGGGTTGGATTTGCAGTTTAAGTCAGGGATTTTGACAAAATGGCCTTTGATCTTTGCTTCAACCGATCGATTCTGGGAGGATTCTTCTCAACCGGTTTTCAGCCTCTTGATTTTGCCCTGATTCACTAAGTTCGAATTAATTCTAATTTAATTCAGAATTTGGTGGGCTTTTGGGCTCATTTCTCTTCACTCTCCTTTAGGAATGGGCCTGCAAATAAATTAAACATTTAATTAGGACAATGCAGATTTTATTCTATAATAAGTATGGAAATATGATAATAAATGTGCAACATTAGTGACCAATCAGTGTGTCTGTCCTAGAATACAGAGCAACAGAGCCTACTATCTAGCCGCGCAAACGCGGCAATTGCAGCATTTTCGCGGCTACAGTAGATCACTACTAATTGATCTTTTACAGGTTGCTGCAAATTGTAAAGTTTTGTTTACTGCTTTGATAATTGTTTTTTGTGATCACCCTGCATATTGCTAATTAATTAATAGTAACCTATTAGTTGACTAATTAAAAAAATTTAGACTCTTACATCATAGGCACGAATCTATTTAAATTTTCTTAATTCATGTTGAAGAGTGTTGGCGACAAGGTACGTTCGCATTGCATATAGACTAGGAAGCGCCCTTGGCCGATTTACTACTTTTGAGTGAATACTTGTCTATTGCTTTACACGTGCACTAAATCACTTTAAGGGAAAAACCCATAAACAAGATAAGGTGGGGACATCATTACCTTCTTTGGCCAACAAATCATCTCCGTGGCACTCATAAACCTAATCCTAAAATAAAAATTGACTAGACGTTGGCCTTAGGTTAACTCGGACTCATTAGGAGATTGCTGAAGGAGAAAGTTGTTCAAAATTAACTCTCGCCAAATCAGTGTCTAGGAAGGGGATTAAGGGCCGAAAGCCCGAAGGTTGATGGTTACTTAATTAAGGAACGTCTTTAACGGATAACCTCCCATCAACCTTGCCACCTACCTGGTCGTTTAACTTGTGGTTAAGGTCGGCAATATACCTCCTAAAGACAGTCTAAAGTTAGGAGTCGTCTAGGTCCAGGCTTACCCTAGATTAGGATTTTGATTATTTTTTCTCTTTCTTGATTGATTGAGTGAACTTGTTTGTTAACTGTGCATGTCAGCTTGGTCGAGAGACCCAGTCACATCTAGACTAACTAGGAACAGTTCACCACCCGAACAAAAACCCGATTCATACATGGTACAACCATCATCACTGTAAGATAGGTTCTATCTTATTAGGACCTCTCTTCCATCTTGCATTCAGCTGCCCGATGTAGGAGACGACCAATTTGAGCTAAAACCACAATACATCAACACTCTTCTCAAATTTCATGAATTTGAATTTGAGGATGCATACTTTTTCATAAGAAATTTTGAAGAAGTATGTTAATGATAAAAATACAAGCCTAGGAGTAGATGTCATTAAAATTACATTTTATCCCATTCTCTTTGAAAGACTTAGTAAAGAAATGGCTCTACAGTCTAGAAGCCTATTCCATATCATCACGGGATAATTTCATCAAAGCCTTCTTAAAGAAGTTTTATCCTATGCACAAGACTGCGTAAATTAGGAAAAGCATCTTGCAGTTTAAGCAAACAGCCAATGAACCTTTTTGAAATTACTTCGAACATTTTGAGGACCTCCTTGCCCAATGCCCTCACTATGGAATAGAGAAATAGCGACTTTGCCAAGCTCTTTATGATGGATTAGAATATCAAACAAAAACCCTATTAAAATTCATGTGCCAAGGAGGATTTTTGAAAAAGAATGAAGACGAAGGATGGTTATTTTATGAAGATTTGGTTGATAAGACCATCCAATGGGAACCAACTCCGGAAAAATTTAGGACTAATGACCCTAACTCTTCTAAAGGAGGTGTCCATTCCATTGAGACAAACATAACTACTGAAGCTAAACTAGCTGTTGTAATACGAAGATTAGAAGCTCTTGAAACTAAAGAACCAGTCTCAGTGAACCAAGTCAGCCCAACACCTTCAGCAGGCTGTACTTATTGTCAAGGCATGAACCATGTGTTCGAGGAATGTCCCGTCTTTTTAGCTCATCAAACGTTGCCCGAGCCTATGAATGCAACCTTCACATGGCCTGCTAACAATCCATATCCATCCAACTATAATCTCGGTTGGAGAAATCACCCAAATTTCTCATGGGGCCCAAACAACAATGATCAAACAAGGCCCAAATTCTCCAACAATTTTCAACAATCTCCTTATTAACAAACTTTTCCCAACCAAAGTCCTCCACCCTCTTTCCAAAATTCACATATGGAAACAAGACTCTCCAATATGGAAAGAAAGGTAGACACTTTAGTCAAAAATCACGACACACTAGCTCAAGTCTTGACTAGAATAGAGATACAATTGAGTCAACAAGAAAGACAAAAGGGAACTCTATCAAGTCAACCATTGCCAAACCTTAGGAATCCTAGGCAAGCCAATGAGGCTTAAGACCCAAACCAGTGTAATTTGGTTCATATGTTGAGGTCAGGAAAACAAATTGATAATCAAGTATCCATGCCATCGGACCCAGCTCAATTGTCTACTCCATCTAGTTCCACTCCATCTCCACAAAAACTCTAAAGAAACTGAAGTTGATAAGTCAGCAAAACAAATTCACCAACATATAGCCCCATTTCCAAATAGGCTTAGGAGTAATAATAATGAACATATATAGAAACTACTCGAGGTATTTAATCAAGTTAGGCTTAATATACCACTTCTTGATGCAATCTAACAAGTCCCTAGTTATGCCAAATTTCTTAAGGACATGTGCATCAAGAAAAGAAAGATAAATGTGCCCAAGAAGGTTTTTCTAGCCACTAATATTAGTGAACTATTGTCCAACCAGATCCCAATCAAGTACAAAGGCCCTGGTTGCCCCACCATCTCTTGCACATTAGGTCAAGCTGAAATTAGTAGAGCACTCCTCGATCTAGGAGCAAGTATTAATTTGCTTCCCTTCTCCGTATATCAACAACTTAGGTTAGGCGAACTAAGCCCAACTCAAGTTACGATCCAATTAGTTGATCGATCACTTAAAGTTCTAAAGGGAGAAATCAATGATGTCCTTATACGATAGGAGAACTCATTTACCCAGTAGATTTTATTGCTTTAGAGACACAACATGTGTCTAATCCTAGGTCCCAGACTCCCGTTATCTTAGGACATTCGTTCCTAGCAACTGCTAACGCAATCATAAATTGTAAAAACGGATCCATAAGATTGACTTTTGGAGACATGATCAAGGAAGTTAATGTTTTCAACTTAGGTAAGCACCCCTACGACATAAACAACCAACCCTTTGAGGTCAACTTCATTGGAAATATGACTAGTGAACACAAAGAGGAGATCACACTAGAATCAAAGGATGCTGAAGAGTTAGAATCGAGTGATCTCAACCTTGACGAGATTGAGTGGGCAGCAAGTCTAAGTTCTATAGAGATGAAGAATTTAAGCTTAACACCTCCACCCATCGAGCCTCCTCCTTCTTTGGAGTTAAGAACCTTGCCTAAGCATCTTAAGTACGCCTACCTTGATAAACAAGAGATGTTATCAGTCATATTTGCATCCAACTTGATTAATAGGCAAGAGGAAAACCTGTTGGCAACCCTTTGGAGATATAGGGAAGCCATTGGTTGGACTATGGTCGATAACAAGGGACTAAGCCCTAATATAGTAAAGCATAGAATCTATCTAAATGGAGGGGTTAAATCTAAGAGAGACCCACAGCGTAAGCTAAACCCGCTCATTTAAGAGGTTGTACAAGTCAAAATAGTGAAACTGTTAGATAATGGGATCATTTATCCTATTTCTAATAGCCAATGGGTCAGCCCAGTGCACGTGGTCTCTAAAAAGTTTAGTTTTACTATGGTGAAAAATGACAAGCAAAAGTTAGTGCGAACATGACTACCTACCAAGGTTCGAGTATCCATCTATCGCAAATTGAACGCCGCTACTAGAAAAGACCATTTCCCTCTTATTTATCGACCAATTGCTGGAACGATTAGCGGGTCATGAGTATTATTGCATTTGGATGGTTGCTCAGAGTATAACCAAATCCCAATAGGCCCGGAGGATCAAGAAAAGACAATGTTCACATATCCATTTAGGACGTTTACTTATCGTCGAATGCCTTTCGGCCTATGCAATGCCCCAGGGACATTCCAACGTCGCATGTAGAGCGGTTCTTGGAGATCTTCATGGATGACTTCTTCGTCTATGAAGATTCAGTTGACCAATGTCTACATCGCTTAGAACTAGTGCTAAAAATGTGTACTGAAAAGAACTTGACCCTAAATTGAGAAAAGTGCCACTTTATGGTGCAACATGGGATTGTCCTAGGTCATGAGATATTTAGGAAAGAGATCAAAGTGGATAAGGCTAAGGTGGAGATCATAGCCAAACTCTCAATTCCATGATGCATGAAAGACATTCATTCTTTTTATGACATGCCGGGTTTTACCGTAGGTTCATTAGAGATTTTAGCAAAATTGCTAGACCTGTTACAAACCATTTAGGCAAAGATGTACCCTTCATCTTTGATGACAAGTGTCGTAGCGCATGGGAGAAGCTAAAATTGGAACTTATTTTTGTACCATCATCTCACCTCCGGACTGGTCCAAACCCTTTGAGATCATGTGTGGTGCTTTCGATTTTGCTATAGGCGCTGTCTTAGGACAACACAAAAATAACAAGTAGCACGTGATTTATTATTCAAGTAGAACATTTAATGATATCCAAGTGAACTATACTACAATTGAGAAAAATTCTTGGCAGTAGTGTTCACATTAGAGAAATTTCGCCCATACCTACTTGGGACCAAAACCATGATATTCACCGACCATTCTGTACTTCGATACCTAATGCTCAAAAAGGATACGAAGGCCTGACTCATTCGTTGGATCCTCCTCCTCCGAGAATTTAATCTCGAAATTTGAAATAAAAAGGGTGTCGAAAATGTCATCACCGACCATCTCTCTCGTATGCCAAATGCACCTTTGATGAACTGCCCATCAATGATAACTTTCCCTACGAACAACTTTTAGCTATCTCTACGGAATCATGGTTTACCGATGTGTTCCTGAAGAGAAAACTAGAAGTGTTCTAGCATTTTGTCATGAATTTGCTTGTGGTGGACACTTTGGTCCTTGCAAAATAGCCGAAAAGGTACTAAAGAGTGGCTTCTATTAGCCCATTTTATTTAAAGACGCATTTGACTTTTGCAAAACTTGCACAAGATGCTAAATGATAGGAAGGATTTCTAAACGTAATATGATACCCCTAAACCCAATTCTAGAAGTATAACTCTTTGATTTTGGGGCATTGATTTTATGGGACTCCATCCTAATTCATTTGGGAACCAATACATCTTGTTGGCAGTAGATTACGTATCCAAATTGGTTAAAGCCATCCCTTTAAAGACAAATGACAACAAAGTTGTTGTCAAATTCTTGAAAGAAAACATCTTTTCATGCTTTGGAACCCCTCGTATCATAATTAGTGATAATGTTACACATTTTTGCAATAGAACTTTTGAAGCTCTTATGTGAAAATATGCCCTAACACACAAGTTATCCACACCTTACCATCTTAAACTATTGGGCAGGTAGAAGTCTCAAATAGGCAAGTTAAGCCTATTTTGGAGAAAACTGTAAATTAAAACAGGAAGGACTGGTCCACCAAATTGGTGGATGACTTATGGGCATATAGGATCGCCTCTAAAATAATTCTAGGAATGTCTCCTTATACGTTAGTCTTTGAAAAAGCTTGCCACTTTCCTGTTGAGTTAGAGCACCAACCTTATGAGAAATTAAGCAGCTGAATTTTGATCTAGATAAGACTGGTGCGCTTCAGAAATTGTAAATTTCTGAACTTGAGGAGTTAAGGAACGAGGCGTATGACAATGAAAAGATTATGAAAGATAGGGGTAAGGTTTTTCATAATAAGCTCATCATGGGAAAAAATTTTGTCCAAGGACAAAAAGTCTTACTCTATAATTCTAAACTTCACCTTTTTCCAGGAAAGCTGAAATCAAGATGGACAGGGTCTTTCGTTGTTAAAACTGTGTTTTCACATGGAGCCATAGAGATATACGACCCTATGAGTGGTAATGAATTCAAGGTAAATGATCAACGTCTGAACCAAGTTTTGGAATCAATACCGGAAGCAGACACAACAATGGGTCTTCTTGACCCAATGTATCGGTAACTCTACCTCTCTGCCAGTATATTACATGCATTTTTACATACATGCATACATTGGGGACAATACATGAAATAAATGTGGGGGAGAGTACTTACGCTTAACTTAACTCTTAAAAAAGAAAGATAAATAAATAAATAAATAATAAAAATAATAAAAAGATAAAAATATATTTATTTTAACATAGATTATTGACTAATTGTAGGTTGTTGTTAACATAACTCACTAACCTTAGGTATTAACTTAACAAAAATAAAAAATAATAATGAAATAATAATATATATTTGAAAAAGGAAACACTATTTTGACTTTTCTTTTGAAAAGAAATCCAAGTTAATCTTAAGAATTAGGAAAGTCATGATTAGGATTTCTAAAAACTTGGTCAAAATAAAATAAATTGTTAGATTTTTAGGTATAGGAGAAAAAAATTGAATAAGTAATTAGTCTTAATTATTACTTTAATGATCTGTGCATATCTAATACACTTACACATATAGGATTCTAAGACAAAGACTCTTGTGCCTTATAAATAATATAATAAAAAAAATTACTAATTAAGTTGGATACATGTGCTTCAAGAAGCATAAGTATTCATGCCTAAAGGTGATTTTATAAATAAAGTCCTTAGTTTTGTTGCCTAGTTTACTCGAGTCCTTAAGTCCGTGGGTATTTTTCTCACCCGGTATCCTAAAACCGACCGGTTTGGGAGCCACCGACCTTAGGCTAGCTACATTGGTGAAGTAGAAAGCCTAAGAAAACTAAAAAATATTATCTATATATGTACTAACACATCTTATAGTCAATTAGTTGAGTATGAGAGTCTCAAGAAGCCTTGATACTTATACAAAAGAAAATTAGATGAGTTATACATATTATTATTAAAATATATATATATATATATATATAAAGAAAAAATAATAATAAAGAGGTATGGGAGTCCAAGTTAAAGAATCTCTAGTAAAAGTTCACATTCATAAGTTTGCATATGACTTTGGGTAACAAAAGAGACTATATAAAAATTTAATTTTAATCTTTATCTAAAATTGATAACTAATTATTGTATAGAGACTAAGTTCAAGAATGAATAAAAATGATAATTTGAAAACTTGTAGATCGCTTAGTTTCTTCAAATATATTTCAAATATTTCTCTTTTTTCAAAATAAATAATAATAATAATATATTATTAATCACTAACATTTTCTTTTATGGATTTTTAGGTGTAATCCCTTGAAAACCCTCACAAGACAACACTCGTCTTCAAAGGGTAACCTAAAAGTTTAACGGCTTGTGATTATAAAATGAAAGTGCAAGGAATTTACCATGTAGCTTTGGGCTAACGGGTCGTGTCCATGAGGAGGAATGCGATGAAAGCTTTTCGGTGTTTTGTTTAGAAAGCTAAGAATGGTGCTAGTTTTTTAGTTGAAAAGAAAATGGAGAGAAAGGAAGTGACTTAAAGAAAAACTTAAAATTTAGAGAAGGCTTTGAAAAAGGTGAATTTTGTATAAAGCTTGAAAAGTGATTTGTTGTATTTTAATAAAGAAGAAAATCTGGGCTCACTATCTCACTACTCAACGATTTGTTCTTCAATTGAAATCCTTAGTGCCTCAACTTGATCATAGGCAAAACTTAAGATTAACTTTAAAAACTTTGAAGTCAAGCCAATAAGATGGTTAGAAAAGTTAACTCTTTTCTTTAAGAAACCGTCTTGAATCTAATGTTAAATCATCAAGAAGTTCAAGAATGAGATAAAAATAAGTTCAAGAGACGTTTGGAAAAGAAGTAGGAGTTTAAAAATCTAAACCCATTCTCATGTGCCTTCAAGAACACTTTCAAAGAAGAAAGGCTTAAGTTTAGGTATGCAAATGATTCATTGGGTCTTTTTCTTGAAAATCAAAAAAGAAGAAGAATTGGAGAGAAGAACAATAGTGAGCCCAGAAAATAGAATTAGTTGCTCATGGAATACGAAAAACAATGCAAGTAAATGAAGAAGAACATACCGTGAAATGGAGTGGAAGAAAAGAAAATTTGTTCCTTGTATTGATGTCACTTCAATCTTCAGATTACAAGCACTCAATTCCTCTCTCTCTCACAGGTATTTGATTGAACTATGAATTACAAAATAAAGTTACAAATTCTATACTATCTAACAAAGAGCCTAAAACCTTAAAGAATAAACAAAATTCTAATCCTAGTCTTCGCTCCTTTCTTCGCATTGAAAATGGTATTTATATGGAAAAACAAGAGGGGAGAGGTTGTAGAAAGATTGGGGGAGCAAATGCTCCCCCAATGGCTTCAACAAAGCCACGAAAACACAGCTAGGGCGCGTTTCCGCGGCCCTGGTGTGGCCAGGTGGCCACACCCAAGTGGTGTAACTCCCCGGTTTGGTGATTCGCCCATATCTTCTGCTTGTTTTCTCATTTCAGCTCCAGGATTTGACGAAACAGCTTTGATTGTTGGCTTTAACCGCTTGATTTGGAAAGATTCATTTCAGCTGGTTTTTCAACCTCTATGATTTTCCAAGATCTACCGTGATTCCTTGATTTCGAATTTATTCTGAATTAATTCAGAATTTCATGGGCTTTTGGGCTCGTTTCTCTTTCCTATCCTTTAGCTATGGGCCAACATTCAACAAAGAAGAATAAGTTTTATTAATAGAATTTTTTGGATGAAAAACATGGTAATGTGACAATATATATGTAGTATATGTGACCGATCACACCCCCACACTTATCTTTTACTCACCCTCGAGCAAAACATCAGTTCTAATCCTAATCAATTATTAAACCACTTTCGCAGGTACTCGATTGTATTGAGCATGTTCAACAAGCCGTTAAACCTCTAGGTTACCCCTAGAGGATGAGTTTGTCTCGTGAGGGTTTTTAGTAGATTGCACCTACAAAATCCATAAAGGAAGAAAAAAATGTTAGTTCGAAACGCATTTTGAAACTAGAAAATATTTGAAGTATATTTGTAAGGTTTTAAGTAATCTATAAGTTATAAGAATATCAAATTTTTTATTCTTAAACTTAGTCTCTATTCAAAAACATGTCATCAATCAAAGAAAGGAGTCAAACTATATTTCTCATCTAATCTATTACTTTACCCTGAGTCATATGCACCATCGTGACTGTGAAGTTTGACTAAGGGTTCTTTAACATTAACTCCTATACCTTATTTATATTTATTTTTGGTGGTATTTATTCCTCAATTCCCTTTAGGCTTTCTAATCTGCCCATGTAATGAGCCTTTAGTCGGTGACACCCAAACCGGACAGTTCTAGGGCACCAGGTGAGAAAACACCCTAAGGACTTAAACACTCGAGCAAACAAGGCCACTGATTGTTATTCATTTTTGCATATTTTTTCACATCCATACCATGCATTATATCAATAAAAATTGGTTTTTTACTCTTTTTCTCTCTATTTTTGCAGGTCCATCTTTAATGGAGAAGAGGCCCATAATCCATGGAATTATCAAGAATTAAAAGGGATTAATCAAAAGCCCAAAAGAGAAGCCCAAGAGTTGAGCCCAGGATCTGGAGACATCCACGCGCCCAGTCATCATTCTAGAAGATCCACGTGGCTAACAACCTGCAACAAAACAGTAACAGAATTCGCTGGCATAACGGCATAGATTCTGCCGCGGAAACGCGGCTCTGGCCGCGGATCCGCGGCAGTTATCTGGCCGTTGAGCCAGCGTTTGATCCCACGGTCAGGATTTGAGGTTCCCCTTCTCTGAAGCCTATAAATAGACTGCCAAGGACTCTGCAAAAGAGGAGGAGAGATTAGAGGAAAGAGCTTGTAATTTGTAGGTTTTTCTCTAGGATTTTTGTGCTCTTAGTCTTCTTCTTCCTCCTGGAAATTCTGCAAAAGAGAGATAGAGAGAGTGAAAGCTTGTAATCCAAGGAGTGACAACTTGAAGTAAGGATTAATCCAATCTCCCTTCTCATCTATTGCAAATTCTAGTGCTTTACATTTCTTGCTTTATTTCCTTCAAGCTTTACTTTCATAGCATAATGTTTTGTTATTTTCTTTCCATTGTAATGTCTAGCTAATTCTTCTAACATGACTAGCTAACCACTAACTTTGCTAACTTCTAACTCTTGGGTGATTGCTAATTCTTAATCTTGCAAATGTTGAGTCTCTTTCATCCCCGATGGGTTACTTTCATTCTTGGCAAATTCTTGTTGTAATTCCATATGATTCATGTGTACCTCATTTAGAGCCTTGTCTTTAGAACAAGTGCCTTGATGGAACATGGAGATGGATCACCAACCATATGCTATTTGTTGTACAACTTTCTTACTTCAATGCTAACTTGATGTATGGCCTTGAATGACTAATGAATCTTGTATCTTCTTCCTTAGCATCCCTTGAGTGACACTCCGCGAGTCCACCATTGAAATTCTATCTTGAGAGCCGATGAAATCAATGAGGCTACAAGACAAGTCCAAGAAGATCACCCATCTATCAAGTGGGAAAGTAACTTGACCAACAAGTAAGACAAACATTTGCTAATGAATCAACATGAGGCATGCATCACCATAATGGAGATTAGTAAGTTAGCAAATTAGAAAGGTTAGCTAGTCATGGCTTCTTCCATCTAAAAGTCTTTCGAAGTTTTTCTTCTCTTAGTTTTCCTTCTAAAAGCTTTTCAAGTTTTCTTTTCTTTCTTTTCCATAGTTTTTCCATTCATGCACACATCCACCACAAATTCTTTCACCTATTTTTCCATGTCTTTTCATTCTTTTGAACATAGAAGAACATTCATTTTCTCTCTTCAACTCTTAACCGTAAAGCTTCCATCGCGAGCTCTCCCTGAGAATCGACCCGTAATAGCCATACTACTACGGAGATTCGGAAGGAGTAAATCAAACATTGTGAATACATTTTGGAGTGAGTAAGCACCTAAGGTTGTTTCTAAACCTTCTCTCTTTTGTTGAATATCTGTGCAATTCTACTCCCATATTCCTTCCCTATCAAATTTTTGGTGCCGTTGCCGGGGAGAGCAACGGTTTATATTTAATTGAAGATCTAAACGAATTTTCTTCTCTGTTGCAGGTTACAGGTTGAAGAAACAGGAAAACTAGCATTGCAGTAACATATAAGTGGCCCTGGGCCTCTGCTCTAGAAAGCAGAGACCAGGTGCCCTTTGATTTGCTGCGTTTCCACGGCAAAAGCCGCGGATCCGCGGCAAAGAGGAGTGAACTACTCACTGTTTTTGTGCAGGTTGCTTGCTCTGCAAAATAACAGCTGCTGCAGTACTTATTTCTTGTATGCCTCACCATATTCCTGCTAATAATCAACAGTAAAATATTGGTTGCAAAGTTAAAAATGATTAGACGTTTGCATTCTTAGGCACGTGTCTTTTCAATTCTTTTACTTTACTGTTGAAGAGTGCTGGAACAAGGTACGTGCGCATTGCATTTTGACTAGGACTCACTTCTTGGTTGATTTACATCGCTTTGAGTGAACCTTGTTTGCTTATACTGTACACTTGCACAAAATTGATTTTAAGGGCATCACCCAATAAATAAGATAAGGTGGGGATTTCATCACCCTTTCCTTGGCCCAAAAATCATTTTCCCAGCACTCACAATCCCAAGCTTTTTAAATAAAATCTGATAGACGTTGGCCCTAAGGACATCCGGACTCAGTAGGAGATCGGCTGAAGTTGGGAATTGATTTTGATTCATACTCCAGTCAAATCAGTGTCTAGGCTGGGGATTAAGAGGTTAAGCCTCGAAGATACCGTGGTTTGGCGTAATTAAGGCCCGTTGCTTACGCACGGATACCTCCCACCGTATTTTGCCCCTACCTGGCTGATTAGCTGTGGTCTGACTCAAGCAACAACCTTCTTCGGTTCATCGAACAGTTAGGAGTCGTCTAGGTCCAAGTATCCTAGATAGCTTGGGATTGATTTTTCTTTTATTGTTTGTTATTTTCATTTTCTTTTCGCTAGTGTGATCGGTGAACGTTGTTTGTGATTGTATGCAAGAGTGGTACAGAGATCCAGATTCTGCAAGACTTGTTAGAACTTCTACACTTGCACAAATACCACCACTTGACACAATTCCAATAATGACAAACAACACTTCGCTTCAAGATAGATTCTACCCGATTCGCACTTCGCTCCCGTCATGCATTCTTCTCCCTGAGACCAATGGAAATCATTTTGAGCTGAAGCCCCAATTCATAAACACACTTCCCCGATTTCATGGCCTAGAGTCTGAGGACGCGTATTTCTTCATTCGAGAGTTTGAAGAAGTATGTTTAATGATGAGAATTTCTCAATTGACTGAGGATGCTGTTAGGTTAAGGTTCATACCTTTTGCACTGAAGGACATAGCTAAAAAATGGCTTTACAATCTTCCCGTCAGTTCGATATATTCATGGGATGATTTTGTAAAAGTCTTTCTTAAGAAATTTTATCCCATCCATAGGACAGCCCTCATGAGAAAAAACATCATGCAATTCAAGCAGGAATCAAACGAACCTTTCTGGAAATATTTTGAGCGTTTCAAAGACCTTCTAGCCTTATGTCCTCATCACGGCATAGAGAAATGGCGGCAATGCCAAATTATCTATGACGGACTTGATTACCAAACAAAAACACTCCTTGAATCCATGTGCCAAGGGGAATTTTAAAGAAAGATGAGAATCAAGGGTGGGATCTCTTTGAAGCCTTAGCTGAGAAAACAATTCAGTGGGAGTCTTGCCCTGATAAACCCACTCCCACCACTTCCAGAACCGGTATGCATTCAATTGAATCCTCTATAGCTGCTAAGGCTAAGATCACATAATTAATGAAGAGGATTGAATTGCTTGAATCAAGGGAACATTCTGCTGTCAATCAGGTCAACCCATCACCTGTGATCAAACCTGGTTGCACCTATTGCCATGACCTCAACATGTATTTGAGGAGTGTCCTGTATATCAGTCTCAATCATATCAGAAGAATACGAATGCTGCTTTTACCAGACCCCATCACAATCCATACTCCAATACATACAATTCGGGATGGAGAAACCATCCAAATTTTTCGTGGAGTCAGTCTGGTCCTGAGCAACATAGGCCATCATTTCCAAATCAATATCATGCTCAGTCTCACCCACCCAGTTTCAATCGAAATTCACCGAATTTTCATCCATATCAAGGTCCACCACAATCACAATCTTATCAGAACCCACCACACTACCAAACACACTTCCAGTCTCCATACAACCAACATCCACCCCAGAATGATTCAGATGAGAAAATATCAGAGTTGAAGAAAATGTTAGAAACCCTAGCAAAGAGCCATCAACAGGATATGAACAAAGTACAGGTCCAGATTGGGCAACTGGCTAATTCTTTAAATGAAAAACAAAAAGGAATGTTTCCAAGCCAGCCAGTGCCCAATCCCAAAAATCACTTCCCTTTGCATGAAGTGGAAGACATGGGCCCCAGTCATTGCAATGCTATTCATATTCTGAGATCTGGAAAACGGGTAGATAATAGGGTTTCTAATCCTCCATCCAAACCAATGCCAAAATCGACACCTCCTGTCCAAGTACAACCAACTCAAGACAAGCCATCTTCCAGTTGTGATCCGTCAACTTCCAAAGAAAAAGGGAAAGAAAAAGAGGATGAGCAACCATACAAGCCTACTGTACCATTTCCAAATAGGCTGGCAAATCACAAGTTAAATGCTCATATGGAGAAGATCAGAGAATGTTTAACAAGGTCCAAATCAATGTACCTCTTCTTGATGCAATACAACAAGTGCCTTCATATGTAAAATTCTTAAAGGAAATGTGCACCAAGAAGAGGAAAACACAAGTCCCTAAGAAAGTCTTCCTAGCATCACACATCAGCGAGTTGTTCACTGGGCCAATTCCTGTGAAATACAAGGACCCAGGGAGCCCAACCATCTCATGCATCATAGGACAGACTACGATCAATAGGGCATTACTTGATTTGGGGGCCAGTATCAATCTCCTTCCCTTTTCCGTGTATCAACAGCTAGGGTTAGGCGATCTCCGTCCTACCCAAATGACGATACAACTGGCTGATCGTTCTGTAAAGAGACCCAAGGGAAAATTCACGATGTCCTTGTCAGAGTTGGGGAGTTCATATACCCTGTTGATTTCGTAGTTCTTGAGACACAACCTGTGTCTAATACCAATCATAGGGCTCAAACTGCGGTTATCTTGGGATGACCATTCCTGGCTACAGCAAATGCCATCATCAATTGCAGGAATGGGTCAATGAGGTTAACTTTTGGTGACATGACGAGAGAGGTAAATGTTTTCAGCATGGACAGGCAACCTCGCAGGATAAAAGATCAAACTTTCGAGGTTAATTTTGTCAGAAACAATTGTGAGGAAAAAAGTAAAGATGAGTCACAATTTTGTGATTCTCTTCAAGTGGAAAATCCCATTATCCGAGTACCCTTTCAAAAGGGAAAAGTTGATTTGGATATTTTCACTTTCAGTGAACCAACCGTGAATGTATCCCAAGAGGATATAATTCAAGAACCTCCAATTGACATATCTTTTGAAGACCTCTTCGCTGATGAAATCATGTGTCTGGATGAGCCAACTCGGGGTCTGTTAACCAATTCCAAATCTCTAAAGGAAAATGTTGACCTCAGTTTTGAGGAACTGTATGGAGATGAGTTGAAATTTCTCAACATTGGGAGAAAAGAAATTCAGAATGAGAAAAGTGGTGATGAAGAATTTTTTTGTGAACATTGTGGCGAAATGAGGATGAACAACAATAAGCAATTGAAACTGAAAAGCCTAAGGCTCAGAGAATAATTCAACTTGTTTTCCAACTGAGCCCTCTTAAACAGACACATTGGAACGACGGAAAACGGGCTAGAGGGAAACGACCAAGGAAAGCCTAGGCGATGGACACTTGTACATATTCCTTGTAAATAATTTTCTACACTCTTGTAAATAAAATATATATAAAAAATAAAAAAATAAAAATAAAAAATATAAAAAAACTCCAAAGATGAGGGACTTTTGTGCTAATTCATATCAAGAATTCCACTCCCTCACAACTTTCAAAATTTAAATCCCTAGGTTTCTACACATCACTTCTTCCCTAGGGTCAAAACTCCTTCCCAAAAATTCAAACTTCAAATCCCTAGGTTTGTAAATATTACTTTTACCTAGGGATAAAATTGTGACTCTCAACCTTTTCCCTCCTATAAATATCCTTTCTATCCTACCCCTCTCCCTCAAACGCAAAAGCCTCCCAGATCTGAAAACCCTCCTCAAATGGCCGCTCCCAGAAAATTTTCTGCACCCCTTCTTCCTCTATCCAGCCGCGCTTCGCGACTTCTGCCGCAGATTCGCGGCATTCTTGAATATTCCAGAGCGCCGTCAAGGATTCTACCAGTCGATTTCTGACGATTGTGGCCGATCTGGTGCCTGATCCACAAAATTCCTCCTCCTGTGCCCTCTGCAAACCCGACTTTGAATTCCCCCCACGAATTCCGGGGGCGGTTTGATCTTCCATCTCTTGATCTATTGCTTTGATTTAAATTTATAGCATGGCACCAAGTATTTTTACTGAAAAGGACTTTGGAAAAATTTTGTGTGATCCTAATGGCTATGGACATATCTTCCTAGATCGGATTAGGGCATGGGATTGGTATGCTTTAGTGTATGATAACTCTGAAAACGATGCTTTTTATTGCCCTGAATTGGTAGCACTATTCTACACATCCATTGACCATGCATCCGTAGATATACACACGTATCAATTCACCGTGCACATGCCCTTGGGTGACCTATTTATCACGCTTCCTCTCCTTGAGGAAATCACAAGTGTCCCTAGTATCCCACCAACATAGCGACCCTCTCCCACTTATCGATTACATGACAGTTAGGGGCTCGCTGTACAGAGCAAGACCGCGGGCTAAAGGCCAGCACCACGTTTAGAAACATACACTGCGTTGGACGATGGATCTAACGCAACATTCTAGGACTGGACCACACAACATCATTCAACCGCCCAGTGTTGCAGATTATTCATGACTTGATGACTAGGCAACACACGTCTGTCTCAACAAGACCATCTTCCACGCAATTCTTGCCAACTCCTCACGCACCCGAGGTGCCAAACACTCTCACCCCATTCTGATTACGCGTCTGTGTAGGACTTTCCTACCGAACGCCGTATTTGACTCATTTGACCGGGTGTTTGTGACACCAGAGCGACCCACTAGCTCTTATAACAGTTGTTTGCATGCGGTTTGGACCCCTAGTGTCCAGCCGAAGATGTGACGGTGGAGTCCTCTTCTGAGGAAAGTTTAGAGGAGGAAGATGAGCCTCAATTTTGGCGTCAGGATCCCCAACAGATTCACGTGCCTTCATGTCCACCATTTGGAAGGGCATGAAGAAGATTTTTAGGGGGCAGGTTCGACTAAGGAAGAAGGTGGAGGAGCAATCCTCCAGGTTGGACCGCATTGAGGCGGGGCTTAGACGATCTCAGTCGGCAGGACCCAGCACCACCTCTGGTCCAAAACGGCGGAGGGAGTGATTTTATACCTTTACCTATTTCATGCATCTTTTATATTGCATACATTGAGGACAATGCATGAGATAGGTATGGGGGGTAGATTCTAACCTAGGATTTTTTTTCATTTTCTTTTTAGGTTTTTTTTTTTTTTCTTTCTAGGATTTTCATTTTCTTTTAGGTTTTATTTTCTTTTAGATTTTACCTTTTCTTTGCAGATTTTTATTTTCTTTTAGAAAAAAAGAAAAAATAATTAAAAAAAAGGAAAATTCTTGATCCATGTTGAAAGAATCAAGCTTGACTTTAGGGATTAAGGAAACTCTTAACTATGATTTCTAATTATAAGTTGAAAAGAGGTTTTTGTTGGATTTTTAGGTTAAGTAAAAAAGGATAAGAAAGATAACTAGATTTTAATTCTTCCTTTAGGATATATACATTAAACATATTGAGGGATTAATCAAAGACTTTGTGACTTTATTTACGTATATATATATAATTAAAAATATAATATATATATATAGAAAAAAAAGAAAAAATATATAAATAACTAAATAAATACTTAGCCACTAATTAAGCTTGTTAGCCGTGCCTCGAGAAGCATGGCAAGTCACGCCTAAAGGTGGTTAAGTCCTTAGTATTCATGGCCTAGTTTACTCGAGTCATCGAACCTTAGGGATGTATCTTCATCTGGTGCCCTAAGACCGACTGGTTTGGGAGTCATCGGTAAGAGACTCGCTACAAGGGTAAATTAGAAAGCCTAAGGAATGCTAAGGAAATGTAAATAAATAAATATTGTATATATAAAAAAAAGAGAAAAAAAATGTTATATATATTAGTAAATAAATGAACTTAGTCTGAGAAAGATCCTTCATATTTATAGATGTATATATACTAGGATTGATGCAAAATTCGGTTTTTGATCTTTTTCTTAAAAACTTAACCTAAGTTGAAAACAAAACTCTAAATAGACACTTATAAAAGAATGACGAGTTTAGGGCAACCTGAAACCTATAAATCAAGTAAGATTCTTGAAAACATGGATCAAAATTTTCACTAATACTTTTTATTTTCTTTATAGATTTTGGGGGTGTAATCCGCTGAAAACCCTCAGGAAACAACACTCCTCCTCTAGGGTAACCTAGAGGTTTAACGGCTTGTTGCACGTGCTCAGTGCAATCGTGTCACCTACGAAAGTGGTGTAATAATTTAGTTAGGATTTTTTCTTTCTTTTTTGCTCAGGGACGAGCAAAAGCTAGTATGGGGGTGATTGTTATTCATTTTTGCATATTTTTCCACATCCATACCATGCATTATATCAATAAAAATTGGTTTTTTACTCCTTTTCTCTATATTTTTGCAGGTCCATCTTTAATGGAGAAGAGGCCCATAATCCATGGAATTATCAAGAATTAAAAGGGATTAATCAAAAGCCCAAAAGAGAAGCCCAAGAGTTGAGCCCAGGATCTGGAGACATCCACGCGCCCAGTCATCATTCTAGAAGATCCACGTGGCTAACAACCTGCAACAAAACAGTAACAGAATTCGCTGGCATAACGGCCTAGATTCTGCCGCGGAAACGCGGCTCTGGCCGCGGATCCGCGGCAGTTATCTGGCTGTTGAGCCAGCATTTGATCCCACGGTCAGGATTTGAGGTTCCCCTTCTCTGAAGCCAATAAATAACTACCAAGGACTCTGCAAAAGAGGATGAGAGATTAGAGGAAAGAGCTTGTAATTTGTAGGTTTTTCTCTAGGATTTTTGTGCTCTTAGTCTTCTTCTTCCTCCTAGAAATTCTGCAAAAGAGAGATAGAGAGAGAGTGAAAGCTTGTAATCCAAGGAGTGACAACTTGAAGCAAGGATTAATCCAATCTCCCTTCTCATCTATTGCAATTTCTAGTGCTTTACATTTCTTGCTTTATTTCCTTCAAGTTTACTTTCATAGCATAATGTTTTGTTATTTTCTTTCCATTGTAATGTCTAGCTAATCTTCTAACATGACTAGCTAACCACTAACTTTGCTAACTTCTAACTCTTGGGTGATTGCTAATTCTTAATCTTGCAAATGTTGAGTCTCTCTCATCCCCGATGGGTTACTTTCATTCTTGGCAAATTCTTGTTGTAATTCCATATGATTCATGTGTGCCTCATTTAGAGCCTTGTCTTTAGAACAAGTGCCTTGATGGAACATGGAGATGGATCACCAACCATATGCTATTTGTTGTACAACTTTCTTACTTCAATGCTAACTTGATGTATGGCCTTGAATGACTAATGAATCTTGTATCTTCTTCCTTAGCATCCCTTGAGTGACACTCCGCGAGTCCACCATTGAAATTCTATCTTGAGAGCCGATGAAATCAATGAGGCTACAAGACAAGTCCAAGAAGATCACCCATCTATCAAGTGGGAAAGTAACTTGACCAACAAGCAAGACAAACATTTGCCGATGAATCAAAATGAGGCATGCATCACCATAATGGAGATTAGTAAGTTAGCAAATTAGAAAGGTTAGCTGGTCATGGCTTCTTCCATCTAAAAGTCTTTCGAAGTTTTTCTTCTCTTAGTTTTCCTTCTAAAAGCTTTTCAAGTTTTCTTTTCTTTCTTTTCCATAGTTTTTCCATTCATGCACACATCCACCACAAATTCTTTCACATATTTTTCCATGTCTTTTTCATTCTTTTGAACATAGAAGAACATTCGTTTTCTCTCTCTCAACTCTTAACCGTAAAGCTTCCATCGCGAGCTCTCCCTGAGAATCGACCCGTAATAGCCATACTACTACGGAGATTCGGAAGTAAATAAAACATTGTGAATACATTTTGGGAGTGAGTAAGCAC
>JAVJIF010026451.1:0-67223 GCA_038442645.1 Agave tequilana
TTTTTGTAACTTGGAAATATTAACGTCAATAACCAAAATGTATTTTTCCAAAACATGTTTTTCCCAAACTTGTTTTTCTAAATCTTCATCAAATACAAAAACAAGATATTTGAGTTCATTTAAAGCATGGTTGTGTATGGATATGATCCACTACACAATTAAGATGTAATATCTAGTTTTTGACAATAAGCACTAAGTATGTTTTGGTTATAAGATATGCAAACTTGAAATACCAAAATCCAAGATAAAATATTTTGTCTCAAAGAGAAAATCTTTGTTCTAAATAAAAATTCTTTTCTAAAAGAAATCTTTTATGAAATCAATTAAATCAAGAGTTCTATCAAGAGTGTGTGTGTGTGATATAACTTGAGCATCCACCAACTATCTATCCTTTACATTTTTTTACTAAAACAAAAATACAAATCTTATACCTAGACACAAGTCTTAAACTTCTTGAAGTCTTCCCTTGAAGGCTTCTCATCTTCTTTGACTTGGTCCAAGCTTGATCCAAAAACTCCTTGATCACCACATGCAAGCTCCAAATCTTGTTCTTTTATCCTTTGTTGAGCTATGCACCTACTAAGATCTTGATCATGAATCTGTCACTAATAAACACAAGATCATTAGTAACTATAACTACATGAGTTGATCATCATCAAAACTAGGGTGAAGGGCCTTTGGGCAACAATCTCCCCCTTTTTGATGATGACAAAACTCATGGAGTTATATATGCATGGATTAAAGTAAAGCTTCAAAGAAGCTCCCCCTTAACTCATGCATAATAAATAAGCAATAGATATTCAATGAAGCACATAAAAAATGTATGCAAATGATGCATGTAAAACAAAACAAATCTTTTATTTCTTGTGATGCATGAGTAAAAGCACAAGTATAAAACTCAAAATCATCTCAAATCTTTTTCTCCCTTAAGTAAGGAACAAATACTTCTCCCCTAAGGAAATCATGCATATAACTCAAATACTTCTCCCCCTTTTTGTCAATCATCAACAAAGGTTCAAAGTTCAAATCATCAAACAAATTTTCTCCCCCTTTTGTTAAAATAAGGAAATCAAGGAGGGTAAATACAAATCAATCAATAAATTTATATGCGATATAAATTCATGAAGAGGAAGACGTTAAGTTAGCTTCCCGACACATATACATTACATGAAGGAGGGATGACAAGCCCTAATTCACATAACGTATAATATGTCATGCATAAGAGGAGATGTGAAGCTCCCCCTACACACGTATATCATGAAAAGAAGAGTTGTCAAGCTCCTCAAATTATAAATACTCAACATGAATCTACATATGAAGAGATGTTAAGCTCTCCTTGCATATAGACAATACAAATCAAAAAAAAAATTTTGAATTTTTCTTTATCAAAACAAAATTTTAACTTTTTCTTAGTATAACAAATTTTGAGATATCGATTGTAAAATAATCAAATTTTGAATTTTTGATACCAATTTCAAACACAATGCATAAGCTTATTATGAAATACCAATTTGAAATCTAATTAAGCCTAGCATTAACAATCTATGTGCTTTAAAAGATACCAATTGTAAAACAAGCACACAACTATCATATATATGTATGAAGAGATTATATCAATAGAGATGGATACATACATATAAAGAAAGCAAAATATGAATATATACCAAAAAGGTTCATATTGATACCAATTGCAAATAACCAATGATACCAATAGAGAAATAGGCTTAGGTGTATATGTCATATAATCTACCATATGAAGAATTCGAACTAGTTAAATGAACTTGTTTTAAGAACTAGTACGAGATCCTTCCATCAAGGAATAAGTTAAAAAGTTTTTCATGAAAGATCAATGAAACACAAGGCACTAAAAACACTCTAATCCATAAAGTCCATTTAATGTTTTCAAGAGATGTGAGTGTACTAATGTTATGTGAAGCATGGCATCATGAAAATTACAATAAAACTCAATATTCCTTAAAATCATAAATTTTGAAAATACGAAAATCATCACAAATTTTAATATATGAAAATCATCAAAATTATATTTCATAGCATATGTATGTTTTGACAAGACATTAAGTATACATACAATCCCCAACACAATTGAGTCCATATATATAGATTTGCATGAAAGGCAAATGACTCAAGAGGTATCCATGTATATCTTAATGTTTTGGCAAGACAAGCATATACATGAAATGAAATCACATGATCATAACATAAATCCAAATGGGAATACAAGTTTAAGAATGTAATGATCATCAACATAAGGCTATACTAGTACATCTAATAGGCACAAATAAGCATTCAACCCAATCATATAGATTTATTGTGGTCCATAAGGTGTACAAGTATAAATCCAAGTGTTGACAAATACTAACATCTAACTAATATTCAATACAATGAAGCATCAAAAATTTTGAAATCACAAAGAATTTATCCATAAAAATAGAATCATGTGCAATACTTGAAGAATAGATAACTAGTTTAATGGATTTTTGCAAACTAGTTAAAGATCCTTCATAAATAAAAAATCATATGTTTTTCATGAATAATACTAAATACATAAAAGTTCAAGCACTCATATTCCATAAAGCTCAACATATATATTTTCTTAAAGATAGAGTGTTCAAAAGTTATGTAAATAGTATCTATATGAAAATAGTCATTGAAGCCCAAAACGATCATAAGTCAAATTTTTAACAACAAATCATGAAAAATCATTTTTCACTAAAATCAACAATTTTCATGGTATATGTATGGTTTATACAAATCTAACAATATGCATACATATCCCAAAAATAAAAGAGTCTATTAAATGTTTGCATGAAGGCAAGAGACTCACGGGTATACATGTATATTTATTGGATTTGAATTAAGCACCCATATACATGAAGTAAATCACTAAATAGGTAAAACATGTATAAAAGAGAATCATCAAAACTAGTCTTATACATATGCATAAAGTGGATACAAGTGAGCATGAAGTTCAAATTATTTAAGAGTCAATTGTAATTCACTATTTGTATATGTATACATACAAGTTTGATATATTCTACATCTAAGCATGTAAATACCACATGAAGCACAAATCAAACAAAATCATGAACATGCTATGAATGTATGAATAAGTAAAAGCATGTATATAGAAATAGGAGTTAAGAAATTGTTACCAACTTCAAGCTCCAAGCATGGTGGTCTTTTCCACCATAATTCCTTGATAGCAATGCATCTACAAGAGTGTCCATCATATCCATTGCATTGGCTACCAAGGCACCAATCCTCTCACGTTTTGTGAGAGCCCTCACCTACATCAAAATCAAAAGGTGGGGGTTTTGGTACCCATGTTTTCTTGGGTCCTTTGGGTTAGCATTGTTATAAGGAACCAAAATCTATTATATTTAGCAAAATATAAATATGGTTTCTTATCAAAACAATATCTTGCTAGATGGCCTTTGCGACCGCAATGTGTACAAATGTACACCTTAGCATGATGCTTATGAGTGTGATTGTGATCGTGATGTGCACCATAAGCATGAGCATGATGAGTATGATGATGTGCATGAGCATGAGGAACTTGTTTCTTTTGAAACAGGATTCCAACTTAGAATGGTTAATGCACACGAGTTCAAAGTTGAACTCAAATATTCATCTTATTTTTCATATTCTTAATCTCATTAGATGTGGCATGAAAAGCATGATGAGATGAAGAATCATTTTTCTTTTTCTTTTGTGAAACATTATCCTTTTCTTTTTCAACAAATTTTCTTTTTAAGATTTGTTTTCTTGCAAAATACTTTCTTTTGTTTTTCTACCATATCAATCTTATCCTTCAAAGACATATTCCCTTCACATAAATCATTCAATTTAGACATAAGGGAAACATTCTCATTTTTCAAATCATTATTTTCTTTTTCTAAACATGCAAGTTTATTTCTAAAGAATCATTTTCTACATGCATGCAATCAATGTTCTTTTTCAAATCTTTATTATTCTTTTCTAAGCATGCAATGTTATCTCTACATGAATCATGTTCATTATGCATGCAAGCAATGTCCTTTTCAAATTTTATTTTCTTTCTTAATTATGTCATATCTTTCAAGCAATAATTGGCATAAAGAATTTAGCTCATCATATGACATACTAGCATCCTCATCATCGGATCGGTATTTATTCCTCAAGGGGGTCATCCCCTTTGACCATGTAGCACTTGTTGGAGGTGTCGCTTCCAACATCCGAATCGCTCCCCGCATAGTATTGTTCATTTTCGCCAAGGGAGATGAGGGTGTTCCATACTACAAAAGCCATATCAATATTAGCAACCCTACATAAATAATCATCATTTAGGGTGCTCTTTAAAGCATGTAGGGCTTTTGTATTAGCCTCAAGATTCTTACCATCTATACAATAAGCATTATTAGTAGTGGCAAGATATACATTATAACCTAGGGCTTTGAGGAATAATGACATCTTAACTTTCCAAATGTGGATGTTAAGAATATCAAAGGTGGGTGGTGACATAAGTCCATGGTGAGGTGTGTGTACAACAAATATTGTGATTAGCCCAAATGTAGGATCTTTAACTCTTAGGTTGTTAGACCCAAATCAAGAGCACTAGCTCTGATACCAATTGTAAGATCACCTAGAGGGGGGGTGAATAGGTGATGGCTAATCTAATGGTCACTTGTGAACAAATAATGCGGAATTAAAACTAAGTTGACCAAATTAAAATTTCTTTTAATTAAACACTTATGTATAACACAAGAGTGTTGCCGAATTCCCCTTGCGAGGCTCTGGACAAGCTCCTCTAGATTCCCCTTGAATGGGTTGAGGTGCCGCGTTGGCTCTCTTGGTTGAATACTAGTGTTAACAACAATCCAAGCAAGTATGTATATCAATTATGAGCACAAGGGAATATATCATGCATATATAAGATGAACACAATAAATTGAATGCAAGATATAAATAGAGACAAAGAGAGAGAGAGGGAAGAGTAAGCAATCGCAAACACAAAGGGTTTGTTTCGAGGTTCGAGCACACTTGCTTCTACATCCCCGCCTTCGACACACGAAGGATTTCCACTATGCAAGATCCCACCGGATCTCTCCTCGGTGCCGTACACCTTCAAACCCTCGGACTCCCAAGTCCCGTACACACGCAAGTCCACCGACTCGCCGAGGCCGTACCTCGAACCACCAAGAGTTCACAACCGAACTCCAACCACAACGAGCACACTTGCCCGCTTCCTCAAATACAAAGAAAAATCTCTTTGATGATCACAACACTTGATCACCTAAAGAGCACTCTCACAACAACACACCTATAGGAATATCTAGCAATGGATAGCTCAAGTGTGGTGTGAGAAAAAAGAAAGACTATGGTGAAAAACTCAAGGAATCACTTAACACTCTCTTGATAAAAACTCCCTTTTGATTGGAATATTTGCTCTCAAATATGTGGAGAGAACTTCTGAAATCAGTTGGAAAAACTAGCTCAAAGGTCTCCAAAAATCTTAACCTCAAAACAGATGACAAGATCCCAATTTATAGGCTGCAGAAAATAGAGCCGTTGGAATCTGTCAGTGCTGTCGGTCGACCGCCGGTCGACCGGCCAACGGTCATTTTTCTGACCGTTGCAGCCACCGGTCGACCGGCTCGGTCGACCAATAACCTGGAATGAACTGTCGGTCGACCGGCCCGGTCGACTGATATTTCCAGAGAGCAAAGCTCTCTTGGTCGGTCGACCGACGACCCGGTCGACCGGCCACTGTGCTGACAACGTGCACAAGGCTGTGCACATCGGTCGACGGGACCGGTCGACCGGTTTGGCCTGTCAGCAGTTTCCAGGTCAGAAAACAGGATTTAAAAATCTTTTATAAAATCCTAAAAATACATAGAAATTCTACAAAAATAGTTTTACCAATATACTTGAAAGAACAAACATGCTTGCACAAAATCAAGACATGTTATAGATGTTTGGTCTATTTTGTAACTTGGAAATATTAGCTCAATAACCAAAATGTATTTTTCCAAAACATGTTTTTCCAAACTTGTTTTTCTAAATCTTCATCAAATACAAAAACAAGATATTTGAGTTCATTTAAAAGCATGGTGTGTATGGATATGATCCACTACACAATTAAGATGTAATATCTAGTTTTTGACAATAAGCACTAAGTATGGTTTTGGTTATAAGATATGCAAACTTGAAATACCAAAATCCAAGATAAATATTTTGTCTCAAAGAAAATCTTTGTTCTAAATAAAAATTCTTTTCTAAAAAGAAATCTTTTATGAAATCAATTAAATCAAGAGTTCTATCAAGAGTGTGTGTGTGTGATATAACTTGAGCAATCCACCAACTATCTATCCTTTACATTTTTTACTAAAACAAAAATACAAATCTTATACCTAGACACAAGTCTTCAACTTCTTGAAGTCTTCCCTTGAAGGCTTCTCATCTTCTTGACTTGGTCCAAGCTTGATCCAAAAACTCCTTGGATCACCACATGCAGCTCCAAATCTTGTTCTTTTATCCTTTGTTGAGCTATGCACCTACTAAGATCTGATCATGAATCTGTCACTAATTAAACACAAGATCATTAGTAACTATAACTACATGAGTTGATCATCATCAAAACTAGGGTGAAGGGCCTTGGGCCAACATAATTGTGATGGGAGTGTGCATAGATTGGAGGGTGACTTCCCTCCTACTTCTGGGGGAAAAAAAAAAAAACACTAATAAATCTACGCCTCATTACTCCCCCCCCCCACCCCACCACCACACACACACATAGAATAAATATGAAGTATTTATAATAATAATAATATTCATTTATTTAATAGGACAAATGAGTAGGTTCAGAAATTCTCATCCTTCCCCATCTCGTTTAACTTAAATGGTAAAGGTCCTAAGTCATTTTCCGTTCCATTTTATTTTACTTTTTGACTCTTTAAATTGAAATAAATTTCTTTTAAGCTTTTTAGCCTTGTTTATGTTTTTTTCCCTTATTTGGAATTTGTTACCAAGTGCATTTCTTCTGGACACTGATATTTCGTTAGGAAACTCACTATTTTTACATACATAAAAAAAATAGCGAGCTATGGATAGAACTAGTAAATTACAGTTAAAATAGAAAAGCAGGTGTTGGAAAGGACTTCCAAAAAACAAGGATTTAATCAGTTATTTGAAAAGGCAGGGGATTAAAAATCAAAAAAAATTCAAAGGGCTGAAAATGTCTTTAGAAAACTAAAATACAAATGGAAATAGCGTGAAAATATTATTCTAAGTACTTGTAGTGGTCAAAATCTGACCCTCATAAGATGACGATACGTGTTCAAATAACCAAAAGCCTCCACCACTCCGGAGCCATTCTAAAAGTTGCTTCTCGCCCTGAGGACACTTTCACCTAGATAACTTTGCTTCCAACTGTTGTAACCCCTCGATTCAAGATGGACGTGACACAGTATCAGTACTCAATACAGCGTACAAATTTAATTTGACTTTTCTTGCAATCAGATTGATTTGGTTTCAACTCCAGATATCATTTTCTAATATTTTAGATTATTCAGAATTTTTTTGAAATTTTTCTGGATTATTTTGAAAAATCCCCCAATTCGATGTTGACTGATACCGATAATCGGCTCTAAGTTTTTTTAATTTACAAATGGAGTTGAGTTTGTAGAATCTGCTTTCATATTGTTCTTCAAAATCATATTTTCTACTTTAGCGTATTTTTGAAGATTTTTCTGAATTAGTCCAAAATCCGGTCAATCCGGTGTCGACCTGTATCACCGATCGATTTCAGAATTTTAACTTGCAAATCATATTGAATTTCTTGAAATCGAATTCATATTACTCCTCAGTGTAATATTCTCTATTTTACAGAATTTTTGAGGACCGTTCTGAATTAGTCAAATTTCGACACAATTAAAATATTAATTAAATAACATTAATTTATTCTATTCTTTCTTTTCTTCTCCCCCAATCATCTTCTTTCTTTCCCCTGAAGCCACCACCTTATTTCCACTGCCTCCTCCTCTCTCTATTTCTCTACTTCTCACTCTCTTCTCTCTCTTCATCTCTCCTCTCTCTCTCTCTAACTCTTCATCTCTTAATGTCTCTCTCTCTCTACTCTCTGTCTCTCCCCTAACCTAGCTGGCCATCACTACTCACCACGGCGACACCATCTCTGGCCAAACCTTTGACGATCTCTCCCAACTCTGGCCACCCACTCCGCCACTCTTCTTCATTCTCCCTCCTCCTCCTCCAAACATTCTTCTCTCTCTCCAATTTTCCTCCACCACCTTCAACCACCAAATTCAACACCACTGATTCCATCAAAATCAACTCCACCACCGCCTCTTCAACTACCAATCACCACTATCAACCATCACCAAATCCCCCATCTTCTCCATCTCCAACTTCCCTTTCACCACCATCAACACCCCTTTCAATCAACACCACCACCACCTGTAACATCACCACCACCGTCGCCCTTCCCCAGGCTCCTTCGTCGCGCTGCCGCCCGGCCAGACTGGCCGGTCGTGCCCTTCTCTTTTCTTTCTCTCTCTTTTCTTTCCTTTCTTCTCTTTTCTTTCTCTGTTTCCTATCTTCCCTCTCATCTCTCTTTTCCTCTAATGAACCCAAAAACCCAACAACCCATACCCGTTAACCCATAAACTTGAACCCTTAACCCAATAACCAATATTCAATTAAGTTATTTGGGTCTAGGTTTTCGATTTGAACCCGAACCGTTAGCCACCCAAACCCGCATTCAAATAGAAAGGTAAAATTTCATAAAACCCTTGGCAATTTATTATATTTACAAATTAGTCTTTTTTCTTTCATAATTGACCCATTTATATGGTTTTTTAGTGTTTAGGCAATATCTTGAGCATCCAGTATCCGATTTGTATGATTCTCAAATCGGTGCGATCGTAAGAAAAGGAGCTACGTCACTGAAATAAGTATGTGAGTGTTTTCATTATATAAATTATATTTTTTCATGTTGAATGAAATTGATTGCTTTATTTAAATAAAACATGGTTATCAGTAAATCACTGTAAATATTATTTAATAAATTATAATTATTGGTAAATCACTGTACTTAGAAGATGCAGGATTATTATCTAGGTATAGTTGGTAAAATAATAATTTATTTTGTTTTTTAATTTAATATATAAAATGTTGGTTAAATATCTATATATTGAGTAAATATTAGACTGTTGATAAAGAAGTTTCAGATTAATAAATAAATTGATAAGTATTAATATGGTAATAGATATTTGTATATAATTAATTTTTGATAACAATCATAATAATAATAATATTGAAATTTTAATACCAATACCGATATATATACACACACACACATGTGTGTGTGTGTTGACACATGTTCATATTACAGGACACTAAACACCGTACCAAATCACTGATACACTGGATACTAATCCGGCATGTTCGAGTATGTGTTCTTTATGCTTATAGACATTCTCATTTTATGTACCTGTATCATCGTTGCACGGACTTTGATATTGCCTGTACTTGTATCATCTCATACACTAGACACTCCATTATACTGGACATTATATTTCATGTATATACTTACTGCACTGGACACTGTTATTTTATGTACTCGTATCACTGTTACACTGATATTCTGTTACACCGAGCATTGTTATGTATCACTATTACATGAATACTATTAATTCATGTTCATATATCACTGTTACTAGATTAACTTGTATACATGCTTTGAGTGTTTATGTATTCTGTTACATGGATCACTGTCCTTGATATATAAATTATTGTTAGTTGAATATCTCTATATTCTTATTGCATTGTATACTTGTTCTTGTTATCGAATTACTGATAAAAATCATGTCAACTTGTTACATGTTATAAGTATTGTTAATAAGCTAGCATACTTGCATTCTGGTATACCTGTTATTAGCATAGTCATGCCAGCATCCGGCAGAGCATGTGCGGAACTAAGGGCTACACAGAGCAAAGTGTCACATCACACCTATACGTGGTGGGGCCACCTCTTGAATCCGTGGAGGCAACCTCTATAATCCTCACTCCGCCTGGTGTTTGGTGATGAGGATGTCTTTGGTGTTCTATTTTTGGTTTAAGACTAAATTCTATATTGCAAAAATAGTTCAAATTGTTTGTAATATGTATTTATTTTTTATCACACATATTTGTACTTAAAGCAATGAACCTATTTTTGTAGATTTTATGGGATTTAAATAAATATTTTGGGTTTCAAAAGTTCAAGTTTCAATTCCTTAAACCTTGATTTTGGGCTTCTTGTGGTCGATCGACCGGTCGACCGAATCAGGGGTCGGTCGACTGAGTGGTCGACCGATGTTCACAGAATGTGCACAAGACCTTGGCTTGAGGGCTGGTCGACCGCACGGTCGACCGATTCAGAGAGCTTTCTCTCTAGATCTGGCCTCGGTCGACCGACCGGTCGACCAACTTTCTGGTTCTTTCCTCGGTCGACTGAGCAATCGACCGATAGGTCAATGACATGGTCGGTCGACCGATAACCCTAACAATCTGAAATATGATCGTTGGCTGGTTGACCGGCCGGTCATTCTGGCCCTAATGGCTAGTTTTTGACATCCTTTTTAAAAAGGACTTTTGGGTCAGTTTTTGTCAAGATTTTGAGAAATGTTTTCTTGAGCTATTTTCTCTTCTTCCACAGAATTTTTTAACAAGATTTTAAAGCTTTCATTTCCAAATCAAAAGGAGTTTTTTAAGAGTGAATCTCTTGATTTTATCAAAGCTTTCTTGAGTTTTTCACTCCCAAATCTATCTAGTTTTTCTCATACAAGCTTGAGCTATCCATTGCCATATCTATCCTATATGATCCTTGCAGTGAAGAGTTTGTTTTTGGTGATTTAGATAAGAGATCACCAAGTGTTCCAATTTGTGTTTTGAGGTGTTGTAGAAGTTGAGGCGTCGGCGAGCGAGCGGGTTCGCGTTGTATAGAATTCTTGAGGGAGCTCAGTGTAGAGATGCGACCTCGGCAAGCTAGTGTGCTTATGTGTGTTATTCTTGCAGGAACAAGTGAGGGACTTGCGGGTCCAAGAGTTTTTGAGGGAGCTCATTGTAGGTATTGTGGCACTGAGTGATCTTGCAGGATCGTTATAGTGAAAATCCTTCATAGTGTTGAAGGCAGGGACGTAGAGCAAGTGTGCTCGAACCTCGAAACAATTCTCTCATATTTGCGATTGCTTATCTCTCTCTCTCTCACTTGTGTTTTATATCTTGCATGCTTATATTGTTCATCTCTTTATATGCTTGATATATTTGTACTTAATTGAATATATGCTTGAGTTTATTTGCTCACACTTGTATTTAATCAAGAAAGTCATAGTGGCACTCAACTCTTAATTTAGAGGAATCTTGAGGAGATGGTTTAGAGCCTTTCACCAGGAATTCGACTATACTATTTGGTTATACTTTGTGTGTTAGCCTAATAATTTTTAGTTTGCATAAATAATTTTAATTCCTCATTAGTTTCTAATTTGATTAGCTTGTCACCTATTCACCTCCCTTTAGGTGACCTACAAGTGGTATCAGAATTTGGGTGCTCTTAATTTGGGTCTAACAGCCTAGAGTTAAAGATCTTATTTTTACTAATCACAATTTTTTGTACACACACTCATAGATTTCATGTCACCTCCCATGTTTGACATTCTTAACTTTCAAAATTGGAAAATGCCCATGTACCTTAAAGCCTTAGGTATTCATGTTTATCTCTTCACCATTAAGGATCCATATTTTATTAATGGCAAGCATCTTGAGGCTAATGCAAAAGCCATCAATACTTTAAAATCAACCCTAAATGATGATTATCTATATAGGGTTTTTAATCTTGATTCGGTTTTTGTAGTATGAAACATTCTCGTCTCTTTTGGAGAACAAACACCACATACAAAAGAGAGTGACTAGGATGATGAAAGTGATACTCCAACATGTGCTACATGGTCCAAGGGGTGACCCCCTTGAGGTATATTCTGAATCCGAGCTTGATAAAGATGTTGACATGCCATATGATGAATTTGCTATGTTTTGTCAACAACTTCTTAAAAATTATGATTTGTTAAAAATGAAAAATAAATGTTTGAAAAATGAAAATGATTTTATTTTAAAAGAAAAAAATTCTTTTAAAAATAAATTTGAAATTATTTCAAAAGAAAATGAAAATTTGAAAAGGAGAATGTTTCCTTATCTTCAAAATTAAATGATATTTGTGAAGGAAACAATTCATTTAAAAAGAAAATTATTTTGGTGGAAAAGAAAAGAAAATTATTTTAAATGAAAATAAATCTTTAAAAAATTGCTTTAATTGAAAAAGAAAAGATTTTCATTTTAAAAAGAAAAAGGATTTTGTTTCTCATGTTTCTTCTTTCAAAATTAATAATGTAATTTATATTATAAAAAAGAAAATTGATTGTTTGGGCTCCACTCTGAAGCAATGTGCATTTAAATATAATAGATTGGAATCTATGTTTCGCAAGAAACAAGTTCCACATACTCATGCACACCCTACATGGCATACACCTCATGTATACCATGCTCATACACATGCCACTCATTTGTAAGTTAGAGTGTACAAATGTACATATTGTAACCACAAAGGCAATCTTGTAAATTTTATTTTGATAGATTAAATTCTTTCAATTTTGCAAATAAAGATGTTTGGATTCTAATTGTTTCTAGCCCTCATGGACCCAAAAATATATGGGTACCAAAATCTTCACCTCTTGTATTTGATATAGGCGTGAGCTCTCACAAGACGTGAGAGGATTGGTGCCTTGATAGTAGATGCCATCGGAGTTTAATAGACACAACATTGGATGTATCGCTATCAAAAGAGTTTTGGTGGGAGGACTATCTCATATTTTGGAGAAATAAATTGGCTACATAGTTTGGTAACCATTTCTTCCTCCTCTTTCAAAATGTTTTTAATGATTATATGCTAGTGTAAGTAACCTACACTCAATCATATGATAGTTTTGTGTTTAATATCGAGTTGATTGGTTGTTTGCTATGCATGTATTTTTAAAAAACTTTTTAAATAGTTTTACATGCCTATCTTATGATTCTTGTTTTGATTTAAATGTTTATATCATAAGTCCATATGCAAATCTTATTAAAACTTGTGTTATACATGTACAACTTTTGAGCTACATGCTTTACATGTATTATTTCTTTTATGTACTCATTTGTTATTTGATTGTACATTGTATGTCTTAGTTTTGATGATTCTTGTATAAGTATATGTTTTATAATGTTTTTGAGAAAAAAATTTCATTTATTTTGAGCTTTATTGTTTTATCCTCATGAATGTGATATTCACATGACTATTATACACTCACCTTTATATTTACTCATGACTTTGTTTTCATGAGCACATGTTTTTATGCTTTAAAGATCTGAGTGTCAATTTTTGTGTATTTAACATGTCTTCATGGGATATATGATTTGGTCTCATGTTTGAAGGATTTTTAACTAGTTTTTCAAAAATTACTTTAAACTAGTTTTTATTCTTCACTTGATAGTGTTTTCATTCTATAATTATTTTCAAAATCTTATTTTTAAAAATTTCTATCCCCAAAGGGCGGTTGGTTGGGCGACCATGTCTTGTATGCTTTTAATAGATATCTTTCAAACATGTGCACGAAAGGGTGGATAATATGAGTTATATATATGATCTTCATGTTATTTCACTTTTATATACTCATACTTGTTTTCTATATATGTATGCATCCAATTTTAAGTGATATTTTTATTTTCATTCATTCATATATATGATTTTTTTTGTGCTAAGATTAACAATGTCCATAAATGTTTTATAGTACAAATTATTTTATGCTAAACTTGATTTTAAAGTTAATTGGTATTTCTTATGAATTAATTTTGTGATTATTTCAAAAAAAAAGTTCTTTAAAAACTTAAAATGATTTCTTAATATCTATGTTTACCTACAATTAAAATGATTTCATGTTGATCTATAAGATAATATTTATGTTTATCTACAAGTGGTATATCAACATATGTTTTGCCAATTAAAAATGGTATTAAAATTTATTCTGTTGATTACAATTAATTTCAAAATCTGTTTTAAATGATATCAAAAAAAAATTCAAAATTTGTTTGATATGCATTGCCAATATGCAAAGGATCTCCTTCATATATAGATTCATGTTGAGTGTATTTTACATATTGAGGAGCTTGATCTCTCTTCATTATGTGGTACACCTGTATAGGGGGTGTCTATATATTATATATTATGCTTATGTGGGTTAGGGTCTATTCATCACTTCTCCATGTAATGCATGTATGCAAGGGGAGTTCACCTAACAGTCTCTCCTCTTCATGAATGTATATCGCATATACATTTTTATTGTTTGTTTATCTTCACTCCTTTGTTGATGAGTGACAAAAAGGGAGAAGAATTTAGAGAGTTTACATATGCGTGTTTGATATCATGTTAATATTGTTGTTTATGCATATATATTTGTGTTTAATTTATATGCTATATTGAATATCTATATATTTTTATGCTATGCATGTGTTAAGTGGGAGTATCTATGAAGCTTATCTTTAATCCATACATATATAACTCCATGAGTTTTGTCATTATCAAAAAGGGCGAGATTGTTGGCTCAAAGGCCCATCACTCTAGTTTTGATGATGATTAACTCATGTAGTTATAATACTAATGATCTTGTATTTAATAAGTTTCAGATATTCAATCAAAGATCTTAGTCGGTGTTTAGCTTCAACAAAAGATTCGAAGTCAAATTTAAAGTTAGCACGTGTTGATTAAGAGCAAGCGTTTCAAGATCGTATCAAGTACTCAAAGAGAGTCTAGCTCATGGATCAAAGTTTGGACCAAGTCAAGATGAAAAAGAAGATTTTCAAGACTTGAGTCAAGTATTTGTAAGTGTTAAGATTTTTGTTTTAGATAAAATGTAAAGGATAGATTAGTTATGGATTCAAGCTCCACACACACAAAATATTTCATATCGTTTATGATTAAGTTTTGAGAAAATATAATTTTGGTTTTGAGCTTCAAAGAATATACTTTTTAATTTCATGAATAGAGTTCATCAAAACAAGTTTACATGATTTATATGTGTACTGGATATCATCCATACACATTATTGTTTCATAATGTTTAGAAAAACTATTCTTGATGTTTCTAATTCATGGTTTTAAGTTTTGTATTTATCAAAACATATTTGAGTTTATTGTGAAAAATAAGTATATTTCATTTTATATGTGTATTGGATATTATCCATATGCACTATGCTTCAAATAAATTTTAATATCTTGTTTTTGCACTTGAACAAGTTTTGAAAAAATCATTTTTTAACTTGAAGATTGACTTTGAAAAATATGATTTTTGGTTTAAGGCTAAATTTATATATCACAAAAATAGTTCAAATTGTTTGTAATATATATTGATTTTGATTACACACATTTGTACTTTAAAGTATTTCAATGAACCTATTTTGTGGATTTTATGGGATTTAAATAAATTTTTTAGGGGTTCAAAAGTTCAAGTTTCAATTCCTTAGACCCTGATTTTGGGCTTCTGGCAGTCGACGGAGCGGTCGACTTATATTTACAGAACGTGCACAAGGCCTTTTCTTGAGGGCCGACTGACCGCATGATCGAGAGAGCTTGCTCTCTGGATCTATCCCCGGTCGACCGAGCGGTCGACCGAGCGGTCGACCGACCAGAGAGACCAACTCTCTGGTTCTTGCGTCGGTCGATTGAGCGGTCAACTGATAGGTCAATGACCTGGGTGCGGTCGACCAGGCGGTCGACCGGTAACCCTAACAGTCTGAAATATGACCATGGCCGGTCGACCAGCCGGTCGACCGACAAGTCATTTTAGCCCCAATAGCTAGTTTTTGACAGCCTCTATAAAAGGGACTTTTGGGCCAGTTTTTGTCAAGATTTTGAGAAGTATTTTCTTGAGCTATTTTCTCTTCTTCCACAGAAATTTTCAACAAGATTTTAGAGATTTCATTTTCAAATCAAAAAGAGTTTTAAGAGTGAATCTCTTGATATTATCAAAAGCTTTCTTGAGGTTTTCACTCTCAAATCTATCTAGTTTTTCTTACACAAGCTTGAGCTATCTATTCCATATTTATCCTATAGGATCCTTTTTGTGAGAGAGTTTGTTTTTGGTGATCAGGAGAAGAGATCATTAAGTGTTCCAATTTGTATTTTGAGGTGTTGTAAAGGTTGAGGCCTCGACGAGCTAGTAGGTTCGCATTGTATAAAATTTTTGAGGGAGCTTGGTGTAGAGGTGTGGCCTCGGCAAGCTAGTGTGCTTGCGTGTATTGTTCTTGTGGGAACAACTGAGGAACTTGCGGGTCCAAGCGTTCTTGAGGGAGCTCGATGTAGGCATTGCGGCACCTAGTGATCTTGCATGATCGTTATAGTGAAAATCCTTCATAGTGTTGAAGGCGAGGACATAGAGTAAGTGTGCTCAAACCTCGAAATAATTCTCCCGTGTTTGCGAATGCTTATCTCTCTCTCTCTCTCACTTGTGTTTTATATCTTGCTTGCTTATATTTTTCATCTCTTTATATGCTTGATATATGTGTGCTTAATTAACTATATGCTTGGGTTTGTTTGCTCACACTTGTCTTCAACCAAGAGAGTCATAGTGGCACCTCAACTCTTAATATGGAGGAATCTTGAGGAGATGGTCCAGAGTCTTTCATCGAAAATTCGGCTACACTCTTTGGTTATACTTTATGTGTGAGCGTAATAATTTTTAGTTTGAATAAATAGTTTTAATTTCGCATTAGTTTTTCATTTGATTAGCTTGTCACTTATTCACCCCCTCAAGGTGACCTACATTTGGTTGCATGTTACAGTATTTCGGACTCGTTCGTGCGATCTGAACTCAATAATGAAAGATTCAGATTTATGCCCGTTATGGACCTGATAGACTGACAATTCGAAGACAGGTCCATGGAATGATCCACAGATTCCTACCGGTTCGTGCAGTGAAGACCAGATGGCGTTTCAGATCCAAAACCATATCATTTCATGTGAGTGTTTGCTCCCGTATTATTTTCTCTTTTAACGTTGTCAGTAGTGTATATATATTGCTTTATTTTATGTGACCATCTGCTTTATTTGACCAGTATGATTGTCATACCATTTCATATGATGTCAGTGAGTGTACACTTTTTTATACAGTTTATCTGAATGCTTATCTGTATCATTTCATGTGATAGTTGGTTGCCTCTATTGATTCAGGACTAGTTGTGGTTTATCCTAGACCGTTACTCGATTCGATTTATGATTGACTGGACTAGCTTGTGTTTGAGGATAGATAGCATATTGAACTATTTTTATTATGGACTATTAGACATGGATTTTTATAGCTAATTAGAGTTTAGATATATCACAGATAATTGGTTAGATGTAATCTTGATGTTAATATATATGTGGACTCCGTATATTGATATTGAGACATTAGAAATTTATTATTTCATGTGTAGTCATGATAAATATTAGTATGACTTTCAGTTGATCTTGAGTATGAGTGATTTGGATTTGGTGTATATCTTATGTGAGTTATTTATTAGACCTGTATCTGAAATAAATAAGATGGAGATTTATTTTGTGCTTTGAGAGTGGATTGTATATGATGTTACTTATTTAAGAGACTGATTTTCTTGGTGTATTGATTTTTCATGGACTTATTCAGAGTTGGAGTTGAGTTGAGGTTTACACTCTTTTATTGGATCTAAATTAGTGTTCTGATATAATTGATTTAGTTGGATTGATATTTGTGAGTATTCCCGACTTTACCCCTGATTATACCGTTTGAGTATTGATGATCTGTTGATGATTGATTATCAGACGTATAGATATTCTAAATTATATATTGCTTGAGGAGGTTTCATTCTTTACTGGTGACTCAGCATTTGTAATTTTACTTAATCTCAAGGATATATTCAGTACTTCATGGTTGGTTCTTGACTACTTCAGTTATGAAGATACAGTTATTATGAGAGTGATTTCATTGATATCAGTGACTATATATATGTTCGGAGTTTTATGGTAAGTTATTGATCGACCTGACTTTTTGGTGACTTAGAGGGTGGATATATGGATGACTTTGAGGATTTGAGTTGATTGTATATTTTGTCGGATTATTCTATTCATGCCAGCATGTCATTACTCATCTGAATAACATGGTTTACCTGGAAAACTTGGTTAATTACTTACGACACCTACTAATAACTGTGTTATCCATGTTGCCATAGTTGCTGAAAAAATATTGTGTACGGTAACAACACCCTCATGTTATACTTGTTACATGTCATGTTATACTGGTATCCTGTTCACTGACATTATATATCCTGTTATACTGGTATCCTAGTTACACATGTTGACGTTGTTACTGTGATTATTAACGAGTTATCACAGTGATCTAGGTAACTTATACATTAAATAATCTTGATAATTTAAATAACATGATCATTAAACAACTTACACTGGGATTGGGAAAATTGATGGAGGAGACAATGTTTATATTTTGGGTAGACTTAGATATAAGTTGCGCAGTCGAAAGAGAGTTCCACTGCAGCTTTCTGTGGGGTGACTAACACCCTCGTTTTGTTCATGTTCTTGTTACATGTTATCTGACTACCTTGCGGTAGGGCCTGGTTCAGTGCTAGGAGTTGAGCCGTGGTCCCGGGTATGTATGAGACCCACCAAAGCATGGACAATGTCTCTAACTGATCAGTTCAATAACTTAGGACTCTAATTGACATGTGCAGTAGCCGTAATATGACATGCGTCTATTACAGGAGGCAATTGGTGTTCGTTGACATAATAAATAATATGAATTGTTCATAGTGTATTGTGACTGACTTTTACATATATATAAATTATGATAGACACCTGACTGTACACATGACTGGACTTGGACATCTGACTCTAGTACTGACTGCCTTTATTATTGTTCAGCATGTTATTCTAGTCTTATTTCAGTATTTATTTTCCTAGTTTTCTTCAGGATATTAACTATCAGTTATCTTTCATTATAGTTTATCATTATGTACACACTGTTTATATGCACGAGCATTTTCCTTTTCTTACAGACTCATTAGGTCGCTTCTGACGATCTTGGATTTGCACGTCCAGATGCTGAATGTTTCATGTTATTGATCAGGTGTTCTATGAGACTGGACATGTTGCAAGGAGCAGTAGTTTCTCTCAACCATTCTGGTATTATTGTCTTCATTTTTATTCCTGTGATTCTGTAATTTTCTTGATTCTTTTTACATTGCTATCGGTCATTATTCTTTTTTTGTATTCATATGATATCATGTGTGGACATCTATATGTAGTATTGCAGTGAAATTGATTTATGATAGCAGAATTTTTATAGCTTTGTCAGGTTACTTTAGGCTTAGTGTATATGCATGGGGTATTTTTCTCGCGTATATACGTCGTCGAGTCTCGTTGCAACTCCGTTTTCACGAATTTTGAGAAGCGGGGCATGACACCTTTAGAGTAAGGCTGAACAGACATCAGGAGATAACACTGCATGGTGTCAACATTAAAGGCACCAGAAAAGATTTCATGAGTAACGTTAATTGCTAACTGACCTCCACACGGAATTACATGATCCTAAGCCCTTAATGGCTAAGGATAGAGGAAAAAGTGGCTTTTAAGCCCAACGCAAGTCCTCGACAACTTAACATGCTGAGGGGAATATCATGGGTAGCCCAACTCAAATGGTAGTTGGTAAAGGCTTACCAACTCCATTGATATCTAAGAATTTGCTAAAAACCTAAGGGACCTGATCCCATTTCATTCCTCCAGAATCTACTACCGATTCCCTCCTTGGAATGGTAGATCCACAAAGTAAAAAGTCATGTTAAAGTTTTCACCTTTGACTTTTCCTTCATTTTAAGGAGTATTGTTCTCCTAACCCCAGCAGGATCGATTCCCTAAACGAATTTTGGGAATACTGTCTCCTATGCCCCAGCGGAATTCTCTAGTAATGTTCTTGTATTTTGCAAAGAGCAGTCAATTCCACCAAAGTCCCTTTCCAATTCCCATCTATGGAATGATAGGACCATATCAAACTGTAATCATTTTCTCAGTAAAATGAACTACAAATTAAGTCTGTCAAGTCAGCATTAAACTCTGACAGCAAATTCCTTTTTAATATCCCTGGCGGATCTTGTTAATATCCCCAGCGGATTAAATTCCACTTGCCATCCTCTTCAACAGAATGACATATCCAATCAAATTGCTATTATGTTCAAACACCTCTAATAGTAAATGAATTCTTGTCAAGTTAACACCACACCTCTGACAAGTCATCCTTACAAATTCCTAAGCGGAGATGCTCTATGATTACTTCTAACAAAATCTCCTTTAAATTCTCTAGCAAAGGATTTGGTTGTTATGTTAATGATTACCTCTGACAACTTTTTAGGGAATAATCCTTTTCCTACCGAATCCTCAAGGAGTTCTTTTACCGAATCCTCAAGGAGTTCTTTTTGTCACGTTAATGATTACGTCTGACATATAATCTCCTATGGAATTCATTTTTAACTCCCCAGCGAGTTTCTAGTAGACTCCCCTCGAAGTTTATTATTTACAAGTCCCCAATGGACTTTCCTGGTTGTCATGTTAACAATATATCTCTGATAATTTCTTCTAAATGATTTCCTAAGGAAATACTAATTTCTCACGAAATTTATGATCAAATCCTATTTCCCCTAGTGAAATTACTCCTTTTACCGTCACATCCAGCTTGTTACCTCTGAACTGTAGAAATTCTGAGCTTGGTGGATTTTCAATCGGTTATGTCCATGTTACTTCTGAACTGACAGATAGCCAAGTCTTATTTTTCTGTCTAGTAGGGACTACTCCTTTGCCATTATGTCCAGTTCGCCACCTCTGAACAACAGAGATTTGAGTCTACTAATTCCCAATTAGTTATGTTCATATTACCTCTGAACCGACGGATACCTAGATTTTTCCCCTTTTATGGTACTCAAACTGTCATGTCTAGTTTAACACCTCTGAACAGACGAGTCCATAACTTTATTCTCCTTTCCCCGTCAGGGCCGGGAGTTCTTACTGTCATGTTAATATGACTACCTCTGAACAGCGAATTGGAGCCTAGTGTCTCTTAGTTGGTCATGTCCATATTACATCTAAACGACGGGAGCCCAGATCCAATTCACTTTTGCAGTCCCTAGTGTGCTAGCTGCTAAGTTAATACGACTACCTCTGGTAGCGGATTCAGAGTTTAATGTGTCTTAGTCTATCATATCTATTTTATCACCTCTGAATAGACGGGTCCCTAAAACAAGGTTCACCTCTATTTTGTCATCATGTCCACTCTGTCACCTCTGAATGACAAAATTTCGAGCTTGGTGGTTTCTCGATCGGTCATATCCAGTCAATCACCTCTGAACTGACAGATAGTCAAGTCTCACATTTTCATTTACTATTACGTCCAGCTCGCCACCTCTGAACAGTAAACATTTCTTATTTGGTAATTCATCAGTTATGTCTAGTTCGACACCTCTGAACTGATGATTGTGCAAATTTTACCCTTCTTTATCGTTATGTTCATTTCGTCACCTCTGAACGACAAAATTTCAAATCTGACGGTCTCTATTCAGTTATGTCCAGTTTATCACTTCTGAACGGACAGATCACCAGACTTAATCTTTTACGGATTTAGTGATTCCTAACAAATTCCTAAATCTACCCTCTTTTAATCCCCAATGAATTCATATATTTAATTGACTTTATCATGTTCTTAACCTCTGAATAATTTCAGTCACATTTGTAATTTCTTCGAAAATTCAACTTAGTGAATTTTCACTCTTTTTAGTTCTTTCAAAAAGAACTTGCTTACCACGTTCTCCTTTACGGTAGAGTTATATTACCTATGGGCAATTATATGAGCAAACACAGAGGAAGACATGGAGAAGAGCAAATGAGTCAAAAGTAAATATTTTATTGATTTAAAAAGGAAGATACATTGATGATATATCAAGATTGTCTCTCATGCAATTTATACTTAAAAAACGGGTGACTTGTTGCTCAACATCCGAAACAGTAGATCTACTTCCAGTCTTTCTTTTTGAGAATAATGGCGTTTCTCGAAGACAAAATGCAGCGTGTCATTCTGATTCCACCAGACCAGCTGGACACGAAAGACCTTCCCATTATAAGGTCGTAATCCTTTACTTAATGAAAGATTTTACCACCAGAAAGTCATCCAATGAATATGGGTTCTTCATTGTTGTCACTTCTTTAAACAAGATTGGTGAAGGGAGGATCTGAGATCTTACTGGTGACGTCTCCGTTCTTGTGACCTTCAAATATCCTGTACAGAGACCCAACAAAGGCGAAATATTGGCGAAAGCGATAACGCAGTTCCCCATATACGTTGAACTCAGTAGCACAAGTCTGCAACTAAATGGGCCATCTTGAATAAGCAACTGCAGCTGATGCCTGGTGTGAATCTGCGTTGGTCCCCTCCTGGAATTAACGCAAGCCGCTCCTGCTGATATGTAAAGTCTGGACTCAAAAATGGAGATGCATACTCCTGTTCACCTTTGTCGCCTAGTCGAAGAGATTGTTCAATGAATCGAGAACGCAATGCACTGTAAAAGAAATGTTAGCATTGGGTAAAGAGAAATTTGCTAAGTCATATCTTCGTTCCCTAAGTAAGACTGATCCAGATCTAGCCTCACTCTGCAAATGAAATTAACTTCACTTTATGGTTAAGCTTCGCGCTACACAGAGGCAAGATGCTAAAAACCCCAAAAGACTAGCTTCATGTGGGAGCTTGAAAGACACTCATGACTTAGAAAGATCAAGTCTTAGCCTCGCCTCAGAAAAGGCCAAGGCATAACCTCGCCTGTATGACAAGGCCAGCCAGGCCTTAAAAAGGCCAAGGCATAGCCTCACAAATACGGCAAAGCTAGCCTCTCCTCAGAAAAATCCAAGGCATAACTTTGTCTGCATGGCAAAGCCAGCCAGGCCTTAGAAAGGCCAAGGCATAGTCTTGTCTATATGACAAAGTTAGCCTCGCCTTAAAAAAAGCCAAGGTATAGCCTCGCTTATATGGCAAAGCTAGCCAGACCCTGAGAAGGCCAAGACATAGCCTCGCCTATATGACAAGGATAGCCAGGCCCTGAGAAAGTTAAAGCATAGCCTCGATTATATGGCAAGGCTATCCTCGCCTTAGAAAGGCCGAGGTGTAAGCCTCGCCTGGATTACATCTTCACCTAATTAAGCAAGTCTTAGCTTCGCTAGGAAGCTCCAAAGAACTAAAGCCTCTTGCTTTTAATTTTTCCAAAAGTAAAGATAAATAAAATTCAATCCCTGAAATAGCTGATAAAGCTAAAAATGAGGGAGATAAAACTTCCTAAAATCACCAATTGACTGGTAGAGTCTCTGAACAATAGAGGCTCACCGGCTATGAGTCGGGTAATGACCAGAGTAAAGACTTTCATTGCCTGGATGGTGTGAAGATGCCATGGATCTCGATTTTGAAGAGATGAAGAGGGTGAAGGCCCTGGCGTTTTCAAAACCAGAAGAGAGGGAAGAAACGCCCTAAGAAAGTAATTTCTTCAGAAAAGGGTTGCTGGTCATATTTATAGGCCTCATGGCCTAACCTCGCCGCTACCGCTTTGAATTTTGAGGCGCAAGCGAGGCTAAAGCACTTGAGTGCTTAGCTTTGAAAAAAAGAGTAATCTCCCTCATAACACATGCGAAGTTGTTTTAGCCTTGGGAAAGGGAGTAATCTTTCTTGGAATAAAGCGAGGCTATTTAGCCTCGGAAAAGGGAGCAATCTCCCTCATAATGAAGGTGATACTAAAACACGCGAGTGCTTAGCCTTGGGAAATGGAACGCCGTTTCGTCACAGCGTATGCGAGGCTATCGCTGACAGCGCGTTGACAAGCCAACCTCGCTTTGAAGCGAGGTTCCTTAAAGAAGCCCGAAGGCGAGGCTCAGAGGCGAGGCTCTTCCCAGAGGCGAGCCTATTCCAGCCTTAAAGTGAGCCCGAAGGCGAGGCTCTTCCCAGAGGCGAGGCTCTTCCCAGAGGCGAGCCTATTTCAGCCTTAAAGTGAGCCTCTTATCAGATGCGAGGCTACTCAGAGGCGAACCTATTGCAACTCAGAGGCGAACATATTCCAGCCCTAAAGCAAGCCTCTTGTCAGATGCAAGGCTACCCAGAGACAAGCCTATTTTAGCTCATAGGCGAGGTTAAAATCCATCCCTAAAGGTGAAGCTGAGTTTAACCATCAAGGCAAAGCTCACACTCACATATTTATGATTATCAATCGAAATAATTCAAAGTATTTCAAAATCTGAACCATTTCATTGCAGATTCACGAAAACTTTGAAGGAAGTTTTGTTGACACACTAAAAATGACAAACTCCCGTACAACTTTTTAACTGGTTGAACGATGTCTAACTTGTTGACATCTACAAAAGACAAGCCGCGAACAAGATAATGACCAACTCAACACATCACGAGGGACAAAGCAGAAACTCAGGCCCTGCTGATCCAGTGAAGCAGACATCAGGCTAAATACTGCTTTTTGAGGCTAAGTCAGCTCAATGCTTAGCCTTGCGCGAGCCCAAGGTGCTAGCCTCGCTCCAAAGGCTAATTATCTAGCTTTGCCTTGAAGCTTTTCAAAGCTCAGCAGAGAGCTAAGTACCAGCTTTGTTGGCCCAGAGGCCCATCACTCTAATTTTGATGATGATTAACTCATATAGTTATAGTTTACTAATAATCTTGTGATATTTAGTTTCAGATATTTGATCAATATATTAGTTGGTGATTAGCTTCAACAAAGGAGTTTTGGAGCTTTCACATGTTGATTCAAGAGCTCGAGCGTCAAGATCGCATCTAGTACTTGGTTGGAGTCAAGCTCGTTGGATTGCGTTTGGATCGAGTCCACTTGGAGAAGGAGTTCTACAAGAAGACCTCGGTTTGTTTAGTTTAAGATTGTGTTTAGATCTTGTGTAAAGGTAGATAGTGTTGATATGCTCAAGTTCACATGCACACACAAGTTTATTTGTTTTGATTTTCAGTTTAACCGGTTTTAAATTTTTAGTCAAAAACATAGATATAATATCCTTTATGTATATTGGATTCTATCCATATATAATATGCTTCAATGTTGTTTCAATATCATGTTTTTGTATTTACATGAGTTTTGGATAAAATACTTTTCCATTTCAAAGTTTGAGTTTTTGAAAAATACGATTTTCGGTTAAAGGCAAATTTCAATATCACAAAATTGGTTTAAATAGTTTGTAATATGTGCTGAATTTTTGTCACACATATTTGTATTTCAAAGATCTAATAAGAACTTATTTTTGTGGAATTTATGTGTATTTTATGGGATTTTTTAGAAGACAAAAAGATAGGTTTTTAATCCCTTTAAGTTTGGACCTGGACTTCTGCCGGTCGACCGGTCCGGTCGACTGACGTGCACAAGCCAGTGGGCTGGAGGGCCGGTTGATCAGGTCGGTCGATTGTCCAGAGAGCTCTGCTCTCTAGAAATGGCCCCGGTCGATCGGGCGGTCGACCGGCAGAGAGCCTCAGCTCTCTGTTTCCAAGCTCTGGTCGACTAGGCGGTCGACCGGTGGCTCAACGGTCATAAAAATGACCGTTGGCCGGTCGACCTGAAGGTTATTTCTGACCTTTCCTGTCTGCCAACGGGCAGATTTTTGCAAGGGTATAAATACCCATCTCTTGAGCTGGTTTCTTCATGTTTTTGAGAGCAAAAATTTCCCATCTTCTTAAGTATTTAACAACAAGTTTTTTAAAAGAGTTTTGGGCTTAAAGATTTTATCTTTATTTATTTTTAAAGGGTTGAAAAAATTAAAAAAAAATAGAGTCTTTGAGAATTGGTTTTGTTCTTCATTTCTATAGCAATCTAGAAGTTTTTCCAAGAGTTTTTCTTTGTGATTTTGATTTTCAAACTCTTTATTTTCTCATATTTGAGCTATTTATCTATCCTATATATAGGATCTAGTTTTGTGAGGAAAATTAGTTTGTGATTGTTGAGACCACCAAGTGTTGTAACCTTCTTGTATTTGAGTTCCCTCTTGTGTAGAGGTGAGTGTGGAGGTTGTGTTGGTATCCCTCTAAGTGTAGAGGTGATTGTGGAGGTTGTACAATTGGGTTGTTGTTATCCCTCTTAGTGAAGAGGTGATTGTTGGAAAGTTGGCTTTGAACCTTATCCCTCTAGTGAGATGTTGATCTTGTTTTGACTAAGTGCCCATCCCTTTAAGTGTAGAGGTGATTGTTGTTGTGCCTTGCCTCTAGTGTAGAGGTTGTTGTTGGTTGAGAGAGGAGTTGTGTACTCCAAGTTTATATTACCCAAATCCTCAGTGGAGGTTCCTTGTGTGAGAAGTCCTGTGTGGACGATATAGTGGAAATTCTTCTGTGTGAAGGCGGGGACGTAGAGCAGTGGCTCAAACCTCGAAACATATCTTGGTGTTTGTGTTTGATCCACTATCTCTAAACTCTCTCTCTCTTATATTGTGCCTTACATTATTTCATATTGTTCATATCATACTTCTATGCTTGGTATTGCTTGTGTGTGCCCATACTTGTGTTCAACCAAGAAAGCTTCCTTCAAATAGCACCTCAACTCTTATTCAGAGGAATTTAGAGGAGATAGTCCAGAGCCCTTCACCGGAAATTCGGCTACACTTTTTGGTTACACTAAGTGTGTAACACCCCGATCTTAAGGATACGGAGACGTTATGGCGACGTACATACGCAGGGTGAAAACACCCTCGCGCGTACGTTAAGCCTCAGTACAGGAAATATCCTCTATATACACAAGAGTTTCAGCATTAAATAAGTACAAGAATACCTGCAGGAAGAGGTTAGTGATCATAACAGATATGAAAATAGGGATAATAAGATAACAGAAACAAATCACAAAGAAACGTATGAATGGTCTCGAGGACGAGTCTCCTATGTGAATCCAATGGATTATCTGACAATACGATATCTCGAGTCTCCAACCTGGGCACGCAAATTCAGGGTCGTCAGAAAGCGACCTAGTGAGTGGTAAAATGAAGGAAGCAATAATATATACGATAGTAATACAGACACGATAATAATATATAATACATGATTCTGTAATAGTGATACCATATAGTAGGCATATAATAAGCAGTAGAAATATAAACATGTCATATTTTAATATCATCACTACCTAGCAGGTTATCATCGGGTCATGTCTACAGTAGTATCTAGTTTTATATAATAAATAATGTATTCTAGTGGTGACGTGATAGAAATGAACATACAGATGTGCAGCATACCACAGAACCATACTACCGGGTTGTGCATATACAGTAATGATGTTTGCAAGGTATAGATAAAGAAGAGTATATGCAATGCAGATTATAGATGTACATGAGTAGTGTGCCACAACAGAAAGTGTAACATGTATCAGGAAGTAAAACAACGTATACAGATAACATGATAAGGCATAAACGATCAGGACTAGTAACAAGTGCAACTAACAAATAAAATACATGTATCGGGCAAGTCATGTTATTTATACAATAATAACAATCAGTACCGTCTGGTATTTTAATCAATCTCTTCCAGTGTCCCATACCACTGGCAGTTCATACTGGAGCCCGCACTCCAGTCGAACCCATCCGGACATGGCATACGGGTACCATTATCCAAACGAGAGAGTGATCAAATAACAAGTGTTCCCGACGTCACTATTGTTTATACTGTTCTATTATGTTAATTGGAAACCCACGGTCGAGGAGCTCTTATCGGGTAGGTGTATCCCGTGCATACCTGGGATCACGGCCTTAAACAGACCCCTGGCTATTGAGACCAGGGCCAGCCCGCTAAGGCTGTAACATGTAACGGGAACTCAGTGAGCTAAAACAATAACGGGAAACGGGAGCTCATGAGTTATAACAGACGGTAGCCAGCACTACCCCGTCCCCTGCAGTGGGACAAACAATGGATCCAGACATCCACCCGATAAAATCTAATCAACCGTCAAGTCTCCCCCATCCCCAAGTTATCTTTATTATATTTCATTTACAATACACAACGGAACAAGAACAAGTACAGTGCATGGTACATGTAACAGGATAACAGGGCATGAGCTCTGTTGATAGCATAAAACAGGATAACAGGAAACGGGAACAATAGATGTGGGATTTTACACATCGCATATCAACAGCTCACATGTCCAGTAACGGGAATACCAATATTAGAACGGGAAACAATCATATAACAGGAATACGGGGATAACATGGAACAATAATACATGTAATATGCACGGGAATCCATATGATAAGAATAGAGAAACCATACATGCATGTGTAACAGTGATATGCCGAGAATCCATGTAACGATGATAACAATATATGTCATGACGGTATTCCGTGTAGTGGTGCATCTATATATCGGTGGGACATGAATACGAAATAATAGTGTGACGTGTCATAGTATCTGTGCAACATGTACATGCGATAACAGTGTTCCATGTGACAGGATATGTAAGTCACGGTGTTCCGAGTGTAGCCTAACAAGTCTCTATGTAACAGATGGACGTGAATATACAATGCGCTGTATGTAAACAACCGTGTCCGGTGTAATATGGCTATATCATCTACTCGAGTGTTACATATAGGTATCACCACTTTCACTAAACATGGTAAAAATATAATTTATAAAAGAAAAACACTCACAAACTAGCCATAGAAAGGTAGCTCTCTTCCCCACGATCGCAACGGATCCAGAATCGTCCAAATCGGAGTCCGGATGCTCTAGATATCGCCCGAATACTAAATCATAACAAAAAGGGTTAAATATGTAATAAAAATATTTTAAATGCAAATACTAAAATTTAGCAGGGGGTTTTCTGTAATATTACCTTTATTGGGTTTTGGAGCGGGTTTGGACTCTTAACGGGTCGGGTTTGGATCCAATACCCAAACCCGAAACTTAAGTTTAATGGGTAAATGGGTTTATAGGGTTAACGGGTTTGGATTGAAAGGAATTGGGTTTATACCCAATAAGAGAGAGGGAGAGAGAGAGACAGAGCAGGGGAGAGGCCAGCGGCGTTGGCCGTTGGCACGCGGCGACGGCCACCCACCAGCGGTGGCGGCCGACTGCGGTGGCGGCCGACTGCAGTCGGCGACGGCGCCAGGCCGCCGCCGGCAGTCTGGGCCCGCGCACACAGAGAGGAGAGAGTGAGAGAACAAGAGAGGGTAAAGGAGCAGGGCAGGGGCTGGCGGCTGCTAGCCCCGCCGGCGCTGCCTCGCCGACGTCGCCTCGCCGGCGGAGGCTCCGCCCCCGCCGGAGGTGATACCCAGAGAACGAGAGAGAGAGAGGGAAAAAGATAAAGAGGAAGAAGAAAGAGAAGAAAAGGAAAAAGAAAAGGAAGAAGGAGAAGAATAGTAGTGGTGGCCTCCGGCTGGGGGCGCCGACCACCGGCGGCGCGCCGGCCGTGGTGGCCCCACAGAACACGGAGAGAGAGAGATAGGCCTCACAGGAAGAGAGAGAAGAAGAGAGTGGGAAGTGAGAGAGAGGGAAAGTTTATAAAAGGAAGGAAAGGCAGTTGGGTTAGGCGGTGGAAGAGGATTCGGGAAGAAAGGAGAAGAAAAGAAAAAGAAAAGAAAAAGATAGATTAAAAATAATATTTTATTATTATTTATATTGGCCCAATATTGGACCAGCTCCGAACAGTTCCCAAAAATTACAGAAAATAGAGAATATTACATGGAGGAGGAATGTGAAATCGGATTCATGAAATAAAGTCAGGTTTGCAAGTTAAAAATCCTGGAGTGTATCGCCGATATCGGGCGACACCGGTTTAACCCGATTTTCGATAAATGCAGAATAATCCCCAAAAATACCAAAATGTAGCTAATGTGATTCTAAGACATCAGGTGAAAGCAGATTCTCAAAATACGACTCCGTTTATGAATTAAAAATCGTAGAGCCGATTCTCGGTATCAGTCGACACCGACAACGGAGATTTTCCAAAATAATCCAGAAAAATTCCAGAAAATTCTGAAAAATCTAAAATATTGAAAAATAATATCTAAAACTGAAATGGGCTCAATCTGACTAATAGAAAGGTCAAATCAATTTTATACGCTGCATCGAGTACTGATACTGTGATACGTACATCAGGGATCAGAGGGTTACAAAGTGTGTTGCAATTTGTTTTTAATTCTGCATCATTTGTCATTAGATTAGCCTTACAACTATTCACCCCCCTCTAGGTGTACTTTCAAGCTTCTCCTAAAGCTCCACATAGCCGTGCGGAGGGCTAATTTTGTAGCTTTGTTAAGGCTTTAGTTCTGATTAAGAGTTTCTAGCCCTGCGTGCGGAGCTAAATCCAGCCTCCCAAGAGGCTTTCTACGCCTCTATGTGAGGGTTGGCCAGGTCAAATCTTTGACCTAGTATTTAATGGGCTAACTATGTTAGTGGGTTAATGTCACTTTAAGTGGGCGATTACACCTGCCCACTTCGCCCCACGTTCAGTGGAAATGGTTAGGCCAATAGGCCATTTTTAGGCTCGAGCGAGCCTGTCTAGCCTTGCGTGCGGCTCACATTTAGCTTAGCGCGGGCGTTATAGTCTCGCGCGAAGATCAAAACAGCCTTCGGCGTGAGGATAGCTGACCGTTATCAGTCGTGGCTGAATTCTAGGGCAGTTACACCCCTCCAGAGCTTATAAATAGCTCATCTGAGAATGAGCTCAGAGATGGGGCATGAAGCATAGAGTTGAGGGCATTGAGAGAGTTAGAAAGGCCAACTTTTTCTTATTTTCTAGAAGCTCCAGAGAATTATTTCTCTAAGATCAGGGTGTTAATACCCTAAGACTTTCCTCCCTTTCAAAGAATCTCTGGAACCAAGCGAGAAGGAATTCCCAAGCAATAATATTCGAAGATTGATCGCTCGCATCATCAACGGGACAAAGTGGTCGCGTGCTGATCAGAGTCCCACTGGCACACTTTGTAACGACCCCAGGTTTAATTACCTCAAAATTCCATGATCAACAACCTTATTACTCGTTAATTAAGATATACTAAAGAAATTTTGGCAGCATCTCCTTTGAAATATAGACTCCATCTCAATACAATAATTTGAATTTCGGCTAACATCAGCCTACTTATAAATCTCATTTTCATCATATAGTTCATCCCAAGGTCCATCAAAGAAACATATACAGAAGAGTGCTTCCCTGATATAATATTCTAACTCACAACGACTAATAACATCAGAGTTTACAAAAGGATTCACATTATACAATAAGTACATACGTTATCTCAGGAGAACATCCTTACAGCTCTAAGTCGGACCTTCGCCTTGCCGTGACCTGAAAATATCAATCTGTGGTGGGGTGAGCTCAACAGCTCAGTGAGTGAAGTCATTCAAAATAAATTTTGTATGATACTACCATTGTACTTCAAGTATTATGCAGTTGAGCGATATCAAAAACCAGTTTCAATACTTTTCACTTGTAGTTGATACTGCAGCTTATGAATCATAGACTCTTTCTATTATCTGATACTGCCTCTATGTATTTTTCTGTGTACACGTAACCAATATTTCATTAACATACAATCTCAATGATTTTGCAATACTTGACCTACTCGTTAGTCTCTCATAATCACCTTTCCGGTTTCCAGTTTATAAGATGTTCGTATTTCAAATATATAGTCATGGTCACAACACAACTCTTAGAGAGCCTAATCTTACTCACTAGATTAGTTACAGTTCAATATTGCACCTATCCCAATATACATATGACATCACACACTACTCATGATAGTATCCAATTATAATTGTGTTCATACATGAAGAAATACGGGACACTCACATCCATATACTGGATGTCATAACAATCATATCCATATGCCAGATATCATAAATAATCATATGCATGTACTAGATGCCATACCTATTAACATCCATAATTCGGATATCATAACAATCATATCCATATACCGGATATCATAAACAATCATATGATATATTAGGTGCCATACCTATTAACATCCAATTTCTAACTTAACATATTGACATACCTGATCAACATAAAATATAATCTCAACATGCATACATGATCAACATGAAATATAATCTCCCCTTCGATCACCTCCGGTTCAACTCGGTCCCTTCCTCCGATACGTTTACCACGTATTATTCTCCCCTTCGTCACCTCCGGTTCAACCGGTCCCTTCCTCCAATACGTTTATCACGTATTATTCTCCCTTCGTCACCTCCAGTTCAACCCGGTCCCTTCCTCCGATACGTTTACCACGTATCATAATATGTAAATATCATATCCTTCATGTAATAACCACATGAAAGGATCCATGAGACAATAATAACATAAAAGATTCACATGATTCCTACTTTACATATTGCCAATATTAAGAAAGACATTAACCTGTACAAGTAACCACTTATTAAACTAACAACATGCAAGCCTTTTCAAGATAACCAACATGTTATATCATTCCAATATATGTGTAGCCAAACATGTGCATGACGTCAAGTATGATGCTCATTCATAAAACTATTTCTTTTTAAGAGGCATGTGTTAGACTACTATGCATACACAATAACGTGTCGATCATGTACCCATGTAAGCATTCAACTTAATGATCCCCAATATCTTACCGGTCAAGTTCTGACTCGTAGTACCAGTATTCGCTTTTCCTAATCATAATACTTATTCACCATTTATCATTTAATTAACAGTCGGGATTAGTCATCATTTGCCTCTCTTATCCTCAGGCAAACTGCCTATTGGTTACAACTTGATTTAATTCAGAATCTTCTCATTACTTCTGATGCAAGTGATAGTTACACGACAATTCTGATATAAATGAATTATTACACTTTCAATATTATAATTATCCTTTATTTCAAGTAAGGACTGGTTTTAGTACTTTTATTTGGTACAGCCCAAATTTATCTCAGGTTCCACCAATACTGGTGTTAACGCTACTGACTTCTATACAACATGTTTTGTTATTACTTACTTCTATCTTCAAGTTTCAAACCACACAGTCATTTACTAGCCAAATCATCATCTGTTTTCGCATATGAATCAAACCACACACATGTGTACATGCGTACACATGCACTATCACTTACCCATACTGGATCACTAATCTCATTAACACGACGCTCAATCCTTCGCCTGTATTACTAACTTTCAATTATTAAGGTAATTATCTAACTCTTACCGGTTACATATAATCGGTGTCACTATAAAGATGTGACTTTCAAACCTAATAGAGGATTCCAATGTTCTGCTAAATCAATTTCAAGGATACCCGAAAGTCTCCGGTGTATCGAGTAGGCATACCAAAATACTAGTTCAATACTATCGGTATTTGTTTTGTTGATATCGAATTATCCATCATAATCGATATACTTAATATTAAGTTATCAGATTTACTCAATACTGACTCTAACAGGTTTTCACCAGTTTAATTACTCGCTTGATACTTATACAACATCATCAGTCGCCCATTATCTGATAATCATCAGACCTGATCTTATTCAGTAGTTTTTCATTAATAATTATTAATTGCTAAAAGTACAATATCCACTTATGTGTTATGGTTCAAAGGTTTTATTCTTCCACCTCTTATTGCGTTCGATAAATCTGAGTTATTTATCTATCAAATTGCTTTCAGTTGCTACCGATTAACAACTTAATCGATATATAATCATGAAACACGACAAATACGAAAACAGTATTCGCAAGATCAATACTCAATATACTACATAATGTTTGAGTATCCCATGTACTTGGCTTAACAATAAGATTTTGATGTTCAAGCTATTTATCAAGCATGTTTGGTAGTGTTAGGAATTCATTTGCTCTAATTCAGTTTATTATCAACTACTTTAATCAGTTCCATCATTATCGGTTCACGTTCACAATTGCTAATTAACTGAAGTGTCCTGATCCCATCCGAGTTATCAATATTAACAAAACCTTCAATAGTTAAATCAATACATTATTTCTATCAATTGCATCAATTACATATATCTCAATTGACATAGTTTCTATATCACGGTTACATCGAGTTACTCGAAGATAATTTTCAATTTCATTTGCTTAGTTCAATTCAAATATTAACTTTGGATTTTGCTTATACCAGTATCAATATAACCAATTCTATAATTATCCAATCATAGTTGATGGGTCTCAAGTGATCTTTTATCTTAACTGATTTCTAATTATCACTTATTAATAAATAAACATTCATGATCTATAATCGATTTCCCATTGTCACTGTTTAATCCACTCACCGGGTACACCGGTGTTAACCAACGACCGTCCGATTATTATTATCCATAACTATAAATTTCATAATGACTTGGATATCACTTGCATATAATATCAATCTTCACTTACAAACCATCATTCTTATCTTACTAGTTAATACACATGCAATACAGTGTTTAAAGGAATCAGGGGTAGACTTTACCCACTTAAAAATTTTCAGGTTAAGTAACTTCAATACTCATCATAGACGGATAGATGGTATTAACTGAAGATTTATACTTAACAATTTCTATCAATTTTTTAGCCCACTGTTTAGATATTCGGTTCTAAATTCTAATAAATACTCGCAACATATACATCATGTTCAGAAACTCACAAACGTATAACTCATGCGGTATTTATCTATGTTCACTCATATTAATACATATTCAAGAACTTACCGATCATGTCTATACGAATTATAAACAGCAAGGTCACAATTTGGTATCATACCCGTGTTATGTTCACATACATAACACCCCGTGATTCATTATTCGGATACCCTATTTGGATTTCGATTCCATAACACCAATTCACTTTTACCATAACTGTCACAATCATCTATTTAATGATGTAATCTCTTAGTTTAAATGAATTCATATTATCAATATTTTTCCAATAACAATTATTTCTAAATTGGGGAAAAAACAAGATTTAAGTTAGGACTTCCATTCACCGGGTATACCGATAAATTTTGAACACCCAATATCGTATGCTGATATACCAGATGTGTAGCTCTCATTTCCACGATCACAACGGCTCAAGAATCGTCCGAATCTGACTTCGGATGGCCAAGATATCGTTCGGAAACCAAAACCAATACAAAAGGTTAGATTCGTAATAACTGAAAATATTCAGGGGGGCTGTTTGTAATTTTCAGGGTCCCCAAACTAATTTATAATCTCACAGGGGCTAAAATGAAATTTTACCTTATTGGGTCGGGTTTGGGTGCAAACGGGTCGGGTTTGGGTTGAACCCGAAACCCAAACCCATTAATTATTTCTTTTTCTTTTTCTTTTTTTCTCTTTCTTCCACTGCACAGCAGCAGCAGCGGCGGCTGCTACTGCTCCCTGCCGCGCGTGCCCGCCCGGCCGGCGCAGCCGCTCCGCCACCGCCGGCGCCGCTCCGGCGTCCCTGGCCGCCGGGGTCCCACCGAGAGAGAGAGAGAGAATAAGACGGGGAGAGAAAGAGAGAGGGCAGGTGGGGGCCTGGTGCTCCCCTACCCCATGCCGGCCCACGCCGGCGCCTGGCCTCCGGCCAACACCCACAGAGAGAGAGAGAGAGAGAGAGAGAGAGAGAGAGAGAGAGAGGAAGAGAGAGAGAGAGATATAGGATGAGAATGAGCTAAGGAAAGAGATTTTTATCTCTCTCCCTCCACCAACTCCCCTACCTACTCCCCCACCCCATTCCTCCCATACCTCATCAATCAATTCTTATTTAATTTTATTTTTTATTCTTTTTCTTTTATTTTCATTTTTCTTTCTCTCTTTCTTCATCTCCCCAATATTTAATACAATAAAAAAAATAGGTATGAATACCAATACCCGGTATTTATACGAGTATATCATGCAGAATATACACCCGTCCATTTTCATATATTTTTCATATCAATTAAGCCGGTATGATTTATAAAAACTTTAATCCATTCCGGATTTCCACAATGAATCACTGAATATTATTTAATAAGAAAACAATTAATTTAAAAATCATAAAAATTTACGATAAATATTATTAACCCAGAGTTTAATAATCTGGGTGTTACACACTTTCCCAGAATCTCAGAAGAAATACTTGTAATTTTTTTCTTCTTCTTTTTGATTACTTGTAACTTTCTCTTCATAATTTTGTAAGTCTTCCCTTATTGAATTTTCAATGAAAAACAGACGTGTCTAGAGTTAGTGTTATATACAAAGTTTGTGCCCTCGATATCGCTACTTGATTATCACAGTGAATGCATATGGCGGGCACTAGTTTAGGCCACAGTGGTATATTCTCAAAAAATTATTGAAGCTATTCTGCTTCTTTTCCAGTCTTATCCAAGGATATAAATTTTGATTCCATTATTGAACGAGCTATGCAATTTGTTTGGAGGATTTCCAAGATACCATCACGCCTCCGAGAGTAAATATGTATCCTCTGGTTGATTTTGATTCCTCAAAATCTGCAATCCAATTTGCATCATTGTACCCTTCAAGTTCAGGTGGATACTTTTCATATCTCAAGGCATATTCCTTGGTATTAGATACGTAGTCTACTACTCATAGTAGGGTAATACAATGATCATCAGTAAGATTACTAATATATCTACTCAATTTACTTACGGCGTAAACTATATCGGGTCTAGTAGAATTCATTAGACTTTCGATGATTTGAGAATACTCCAACCGTCGCTTTTCAGTTTCTATATTCTTGTGAAGGTGAATGTGTGGGAGAAAAGAATTTGTATTCTCTTTTATCTCATGTTCCTTGAATCTTTCTTTCATCTTGTCTGCGTAATGTGACTGATATAGACTGATTCCATCTGGTGTTCTGTCAGCAACACCCAGATCCTTTATATCAAAGTTATTGGATAACATCCTTTTAATAGACTTAATAACTTCAATATTAGTCCCGAGTATGAACATGTAGTCTACATAAGACATACAATGATATATGCATTTCTAACTATTTTAGTGTAAACACACTTGTCTCATTCGTTGATAGGGAATTCATCCCTTAATCATGACACTATCCTACTTCTCATGCTACTGCTTAGAGGCCTGTTTTAGCTTCTTTCACATTTGTGCTTCTAGAGTAGGCATAGCCTCTTTAAATATTTAAGGCTCGCTTTCAATTGCATATGCAACGAAGTTTTGACTAAAAGTTTTAGAGATTTTCAATCTCTTACTCCTTCTTGGTTCAACTTCTGCATTAACTGTTGGTTCACTGGGTCCTTCGTCCCTAAATATTGTTTAATGTATTTTTCTAGAAATCTTTTTTCTTTCCATTTGTACGAAAAGATATCTTCTAGGAACATAGTATCTCTTGATTCAATAATCATGTTTTACATGAATATCCAGTATTTCTTATTTGTGTACCAGAATACTGTAGGTGCTGCTATTCAAGGAATGAAAATGCAGTCCAGAATTTTAGATCCCAACTTATTCTTCATAGGCAGTGACACTTGTACCTTTGCAAGGCACCCTCATTTTTTGAGGTAACGGTAGGAAGGAGGCCTTCCATGTAGGGGTGCCATCGGATCGGATACGGATCGGATATTACCTTTACCATATTCATATCCGCACCCAACCTTCGGATACGGATACGGATACGGATATTGGCGGATGTGGAAAAATGATATCCGTATCCGTCAAAATCGAATATCAGATATAAATCGGATATTAGCGGATCGGATGCGGATACTAATCGGATATGTAAAAAATGAATATGGTTAAAGATAAATTAAATAGAAATACTTATATTACTTTTTATCTCATCTACTACAATATTAAATGTGATACATACTATGATATTATTGTGTACATATCAATACATTCATCGTATTCATTGTCATTCGACTTCTATAACAATAAATTACACGTCCTTCGGTGCTAAATGCCGATTCGGATACCATGGTTGATGTCGAAATACTCAAAATATCTTGTGGTACTCTTGCAAGAATCGAATACTTTCCACTATTACTTTTTCACCAACTCAAAATATCAAAATTTAATGCCTTATTCCATTGAAGAATAGTCTCCTACATAACGATATCATTATGAAGCACGCAACATTCGGATATCGGATCGGATACGAATAAGATATTACGTTTACCATATCCGTATCCGCACCTACCTTTCGGATACGGATACGAATACGAATATTGACGGATGTGAAAAAATGATATCTGTATCCGGAATTGAAGCAGATTCGGATGCGGATATCCGCGGATAATCCATATCCGGTGGCACCTGTAATACCCCGTTCCCGGAATACGTACTTAGTTGCGTATTCAGTTTTTCGATCGTATTTTTCGATTTACTTCCTGTATTTGACCGATTTCAGTTTTAAAAATCATTTTCCAATATTATATATTTTCTATAATTTTCTGGAATTTTCCTGAATTTAATTAAATATTTTCAAAACCGGTGTCGACCAGTGCCGCTGATCGATTCTCGGATTTTTAATTCACAAATAGTTAGGAATTTCTAGAAGGTCCTTTAGACTTTATTTCTTAGAATCATATTTTCTATCTAAATATTTTTTCTGAGAATTTTATGAATTTATGAAAATTCCAACGGAGTCGGTAGATAACTGATTCCGGGTTTTTTAGTTTTAAAACTATAAATTATTTCTTCAAACGAATTTCACCATGAGTCTTAAAATATTATTCTTGATTTTTGGTAAAATCTTCGGGTCGTTCCGAGATACTTGAATTTTGGACGATTTCGGTATTTTCCGAAGCGTTTTCAGCATCCTCGACTTAAACCCGGGAATTTGTCTTTTCATTTTTAAATCCAAGAGAAAATATTTTCATTTATAATTTCCTTTCCTTTTTCCTTTTTCTTAATTTCCTTCCTTCCTCCACAACCACAAGTTTTTCTATTTTCCCAAAATTCCAATCTTTTCCCAAAATTTCACCTCCACTCACTTCCACCAACCCCCTCATTTAATGCCTCTCTCTCTCTCTCTCCATGGCCGGCCAAGTGGCCAAGAAGAGGGACACTCATCCCCTCCCTTATTTGCAAAAAGCCCCCTCTCTTCTACATAAATTGCATCTCCTTTACAAGATCAAAATCCTATATAAACATTTCCTTTACACTTCTTTTCCTTTTTTACTTCCTTCCACCAAGAGAAATCTTCACCCTCACCAAATCCTCCTTCATCTCAACTCAAACCCTAACTCCAAAACGCCTAGGTCATCTTCCCCATCTCAAGCAACCACCACTTCTTTGGATTGGGATCGTCCGCAATATCGCCAAGGATCAAGTTGGTGATATCGTCGACTACGATCTTTTCGGAACTCGTAAAGCCTCGATTTAACCGTTCAAAGTGAGTATATTTACTCACCAAGACTTGTTCAATTTCTAGTATACTGGTGGTTATAATTCATGTATGCTTATGCCTTCAAAAATCATGTTTTTGGACCATCAAACACAATCATCAGAAAATCTGTTCTGCATTCTGTTTCCAGTCGATTAGTCGACTTGACCTAGGAATTAGTCGACTAACCCATCTGTTTTTGAAACGTAACCTTTTCTGGAACACAGTTTTAGTCGACTAATCCAGACTGTTAGTCGACTAGAACCCACTATTAGTCGACTAACCTTTCCTCCCTAGTCGACTACTTTTTCCTGAAATACAACATCAACTCTCTGTATCCCAGATTTAGTCGACTTAAGTATCTGTTAGTCGTCTTGTAGTCACTGTTAGTCGACTACCCTTTTTCCCTAGTCGACTAACTTTCCCTGAAACAGAATCTCAACTCTCTGGAACCCAGTTTTAGTCGACTAATTCAGACTGTTAGTCGACTAGAGACCCCTATTAGTCGACTAACCCTTCCACCTAGTCGACTAATTCTGACTGTTTGTCTTAGTTGATTTCTTTTCTGAATTTGGATCTTATCATGGGTTCATGTGCTATGTATTATTGTTACTTGTGCTTCATGACTGGTACCTCATGACATGTTACTTGATGGATCTTACTTCATATTACACCATGACTTGTTATTATATATTTCCACTTCATGACTTATCATTGTGTAGTCTCATTCCATAACTTGTTAATAAATGGATATCACCACTTATCATGCCATCACTTGAACCAAGCATGATACACTTGACTCTTGTATAAAATGGACCAACTTATATTGGGTCGGGGGAAAAACATGCGGATATCGATATGTGTTCGTGTTTACAGTGGTTTTAGGAATGTTGTGCAACTCATGTTCCGGTCTGACCTGTGGGCCACCAGGGGACCGAGGGGAGTGCTTGCTCCCTCTTCCTGAATACTATCATGATAAAGGGCATACATAAGTCCCTCCTGTTAGCCTAGCGGCTGGCTTCCGTCACCAAGCAACGGAACAATCCTGGACCGTTATCCCGAGCATGTACGGGATCCACTGTAAACATAGTTCGTCGATACAACCGCTGGTTTCCAATAACAACCTTGCTTTACTAGGATATGGATCTATGTGCGCTGGGACGCTGGGTCACATAGCTAGATATCACAGTGAGACAAGTAATAATAATAATAGACTCTAACTGTGGATTTATTGTATTCTGACTTTTACTCTTTATGCTTCCATTACTTGTTGATTGGTATTCATTATACTGTTCTAACTCTCATATTCTTGTTCTCCTGGCCATTTGGCTGTAGCCTGTTCATTGTTGGGAGGTCCTGACTCCCTTGGATTTGTATGTTCAGGTTCCGAAGCTTGGATCGAAGTGGAGCCATTCACAGAAGATCGAGCTTTCTTTAGTGAGCAGGCCGATTAGCTCCAGTCCTTGTGCCAGATCTCTCTTTTTGACTCACGGGATCTTCATCCTACTCGTGAGCGTTTTGTGTTTATATTGTATCTTTTGCTTTTGAACTTGGTTGTGATAAAAGATACATGTAATGTGTAATATTTTATCATATTTTGTGATGACTTGTACTTGTACTTTTATGTTGGCATATGTATGGATACCACGCTTAGTCGTGTACTCTGATTCTTGTTGTACTTATTGCTTAGCGTATATGCGTGGGGGCATTTTCTGACCTACGTATATACGTCGCAGTGACGTCTCCGTATCCGGGGGACCGGGGCGTTACAGGTTGGTATCAGAGCCTAGGCTCTCACACCTATAGTACAATCAAGCAGCAAATTCCAGTAATTTGCTATTGCCAACTACAATGTACAAAGTTATCTAGTCCTTCTTGACCCCTTCTTGATTCCTTCCCTTGTGTCCTGAACTCCTTCCATTTTTCCAATTCCAGTTATCTTATCCCAATTCGGTATGGAGAGAAGGACGGGACGAAACCATTCCGGACAAACATCAAATGGACCCACGGGAGAGAATGTGGACATTCTGAGGGTCATTCAGACGATGATGGAGAACCAGCAGCAACAGACGGAACTCCTCCGGCAAGAATTGGCAGCTCCAAAGGAACAGAGGCCGGGAAATGTTTCAGATTTCAGACGGCTGCAACCAGCCATATTCACGGGTGAAGAGAAACCCCTGGATGCTGAGCAATGGCTGACAGACACCACAGACTTATTGAATGCAGCTCGAGTTCCAAAGGAGAATCAAGTGGAGGTTGCTAAGATTCAATTGAAGGATATAGCCAGAACTTGGTGGCTAGCTGAGGAGGCCAGATTGGAGAAGCCTGTCACCTGGGACACATTCTTCAAGAGCTTTTATAGCAGATTCTTCCCTGCCACTGCTCAGAAGGACATGGAAGAGCAGTTCATCAGACTCCAGCAAGGGAATAGATCCGTGGATGAGTATGCCGCGGAATTTCTCAGACTTAGCCGCTTTGCTCCGTATATGGTAACTGATGAGGAGAAGCGGGCTAGTAGGTTTCAGCAGGGCTTGCAGATGGACATCCAAGTTTTCCTAATGCCCCAGCAGCTGAAGACTTATTCAGAAGTTCTCACCATAGCTCGAGAGGTGGAGCGTGGGCTGGAGAAGAAGCAAGTGAACCAGATGAGGAACCAGGCCATGAAGAGGCCATTTCCACCTATGGGAAGAGGAGGCCCATACAGAGCAGCGAAGGTTCAGGCAATGAGGCAACCATTCAGACCAGCTCCTTACCAGACGGCTCAACACTTTCTTTCTGCAGTTATTGTCAGAAGCCAGGCCACACTCGACAGACTTGCCGTAGGGCAAATGGATTATGCTTGGTGTGTGGTTCCCGAGACCATTCCATAGAAGCCTGTCCACACAGGAGAATGGGGATAGCCGGCCAAGCTTTGCCAGCACTGCAGGGACCGAATGGACAGAGAGCACTTCCAGGGCCACCGGGACAGAGGAATCAAGGACCGATGGTCAGGAGAGTTCCTCCCCCTCCTCCACAGCAAGCTATTCGCCCAGTCCAGAGAGGAGCTAGAACTGCTGCAGGGCGTGGAAGGGGTCAAGCCTTCAATTTGACAGAAGTAGAGGCTGAGACTTCTGAGGAGGTGATAACAGGTAATATCAGGGTGCATTCTAAACCTGTTTTAGCCCTCTTCGATTCAGGTGCTTCACATTGTTTTATCTCAGATCATTTTGTGGCATTGCATTCCATACCTGTTAGATCTTTAGACCACAAATGGGAGATTAGTACAGGGAATGGAGTAGTCATATCTTCTAGAGTTTGTGCTGACTGTCCAGTAGAACTTTGTGATAAGACCTTGGCCATAGATATGCTCGTACTAGACACCAAGGGGTACGACGTAATCTTAGGCATGACCTGGCTCAGTCAGTATTATGCAGTTATTGACTGTAGGGAGAAGAAGATTTTTTTCAGGATCCCTCGTCAACCGGAATTCCAATTCAGTGGAGAAGTGAAGTCTACTAAGAGAAAGACTCGGTTGACTACTTCGGAGGTTCAGAAGGGAGTACCGGTGTGGGATGAATTTCCAGGAGTGTTTGCTGAGATCTCAGGACTGCCACCTGAAAGGATGATTGAGTTCTTTATTGAGACTGTGCCTGGAGCAGCTCCTATATCCAAGGCTCCGTACAGGATGGCACCTACGGAGTTAGAGATTCTGAAGAAGCAGCTGCAGGAATACTCTGATAAGGGATTAATTCGACCAAGTACTTCACCATGGGGAGCTCCAGTACTATTGGCGAATAAGAAGGATGGTGGTAAGAGGCTTTGTATTGATTATAGAGAATTGAACAAAGTTACCATCAAGAACAAGTATCCCTTACCAAGGATTGATGATTTGTTTGATCAGCTTCATGGAGCCCGAGTATTCTCTAAACTAGATTTACAGTCGGGTTACCATCAGCTAAGGGTGAGGAAGGAGGATATTCCGAAGACGGCATTCAGGACCCGTTATGGCCACTATGAGTTTCTAGTTATGCCTTTCGGAGTCACCAATGCCCCTTCAGTTTTCATGAATTTGATGAACCGAGTGTTCTCGCCTTACTTGGATCAGTTCGTTGTTGTTTTTATAGATGACATCTTGATCTATTCAAAGAACAACAGGGAGCATGCAGAACACTTGAGGATAGTATTGCAGACTCTCCAGCAGGAGCAGCTTCATGCTAAGAGGAGCAAGTGTGACTTTGGTTGGACAGTATGGCCTTCCTTGGACACATAGTTTCAGCGGAAGGAATTTCAGTTGATCCTAGCAAAGTCCAGGCAGTGAAGGACTGGCCAATTCCAAAGACGGTGACTGAAATTAAGAGTTTTCTGGGACTAGCCGGATATTACCGACGCTTTGTCCAAGATTTCTCTAGGATTGCAGCCCCGTTGACCAAGCTCACCCGGAAAGGAGAAAGGTACACATGGACAGAAGAATGTACTGCAGCTTTTGAGCAATTGAAGCGGAGACTCATTTCAGCTCCAATCTTGAGGACTCCCTCAGGAAGAGGAGGGATGGTCATATTCAGTGATGCATCAGGAAAAGGCCTGGGGTGTGTACTTATGCAACATGATCATGTCATAGCTTATGCATCCAGGCAACTGAAGACTCATGAGCGGAATTACCCAACTCATGACTTGGAGCTAGCAGCTGTTATATTTGCCTTGAAGATCTGGAGGCATTATCTTCTGGGAGATAAGGTGTTGATATACACGGATCACAAGAGCCTCAAGTATATTTTCTCACAGAAGGAGTTGAACATGAGGCAGAGGCGGTGGCTGGAACTGATGGCGGACTATGATATTGACTTGCAATATCATCCAGGCAAGGTCAATACAGTACCGGATGCACTGAGCAGGAAGCCAGAGAATAGAGTGCTTGTCCAACTTACTCAGCAGAAGGAGTTGATTCGAGACATCATCAGATTGGACTTAATGTTGGTACAAGGAGTTGATAGGGCAGGACAGTTCATGACCTTGCAGATTCAGTCAGCATTATTGGATGAGATCAAGGAAGCTCAAAAGGAAGATCCCAGATTGCAGTCATTTCGAGCCCAGGTAGAGGCTGGATTGAGGACTGATATCTGTATTCATCCAGATGGTGCATTATATTTTGGCAGCAGGATTTGTGTCCCCAAGGAGAAGTTCGACAGAAGATCCTAGCAGAAGCACACAGTTCAGCATATTCCATACACCCAGGGGGAAACAAGATGTATCAAGACATAAAGAAGCAGTTTTGGTGGAATGCTATGAAGAGAGAGATAGCCCAGTATGTTGCCAAGTGCTTGGTTTGTCAGCAGATAAAGATAGAGCATCAGAGGACAGCTGGACTTCTACAACCTCTACCGATACCTGAGTGGAAGTGGGAGCACATCACCATGGATTTTGTCACGGCATTGCCTCGCAGTCCTAAAGGTAATAATGCTGTGTGGGTAATCATTGATCGCCTCACCAAATCAGCTCACTTCATACCATTCAGGATAGGTCAGACAACAGAGGTTCTGGCAGACAAGTACAAGAAGGAGATAGTTCGTCTGCATGGAGTTCCAGTTAGTATTGTATCAGACAGAGACACCAGATTCAGATCTCATTTCTGGGAAAGCCTCCAAGAAAGTCTAAGGACTCGTCTGAAATTCAGTACTTCATATCATCCTCAGACAGACGGACAATCTGAGAGGACTATCCAGATTCTTGAAGATATGTTGCGGGCCTGCATGATTGAATTCCAGGGATCATGGGAAGACCATCTTCACTTGGCTGAATTTTCTTATAATAACAGCTATCAGGCAAGTATCAAGATGGCACCTTTTGAAGCATTGTATGGTAGGAAGTGTAGGTCACCGATTTATTGGGATGAAGTCGGTGAGAGGAGACTTTTGGGACCAGAGATCCTGATTCAGACAACAGATAAAGTCAGGATTATCAGAGATCACCTCAGGGCAGCACAGAGTCGGCAGAAGAGTTGGGCAGACACACTGAGAAGGCCATTGGAATTCCAGACAGGGGATCATGTGTTTTTGAAGATATCACCTACAAAGGGAGTAATCCGGTTCGGTACTCGTGGAAAGCTTAGTCCGAGATATATCGGCCCATTCGAGATCTTGGACCGAGTGGGAGATGTGTCTTACAGGTTGGCGTTACCGCCATCTTTGGACGGAGTTCACAATGTATTCCACGTATCACAGCTGAGGAAGTATGTGAAGGATGATAGTCATATCCTGGATCACTCCGAACTGGAACTACAACCGGATTTGTCATACCAAGAGCAACCGATGGCCATTTTGGACAAAAGTGTCAAGACATTGAAGAACAAAGCCATACCGTTAGTGTTGGTGTCTTGGAACAGACATGCACCAGGAGAGGCCACGTGGGAACGAGAGGATGTTATCCGTGAGCGTTACCCTCAACTCTTCACTTCTTGATTGGTAAAACTCTTTCCTTCTATCCTTCTCTACTGTTATCCTTCTTTGCTGTTACCTTTCACTTTATGAAATTTCGAGGACGAAATTTTTGTAAGGTGGATGGATTGTAATACCCCGTTCCCGGAATACGTACTTAGTTGCGTATTCAGTTTTTCGATCGTATTTTTCGATTTACTTCCTGTATTTGACCGATTTCAGTTTTAAAAATCATTTTCCAATATTATATATTTTCTATAATTTTCTGGAATTTTCCTGAATTTAATTAAATATTTTCAAAACCGGTGTCGACCAGTGCCGCTGATCGATTCTCGGATTTTTAATTCACAAACATTTAGGAATTTCTAGAAGGTCCTTTAGACTTTATTTCTTAGAATCATATTTTCTATCTAAATACTTTTTCTGAGAATTTTATGAATTTATGAAAATTCCAACGGAGTCGGTAGATAACTGATTCCGGGATTTTTAGTTTTAAAACTATAAATTATTTCTTCAAACGAATTTCACCATGAGTCTTAAAATATTATTCTTGATTTTTGGTAAAATCTTTGGGTCGTTCCGAGATACTTGAATTTCGGACGATTTCGGTATTTTCCGAAGCGTTTTCAGCATCCTCGACTTAAACCCGGGAATTTGTCTTTTCATTTTTAAATCCAAGAGAAAATATTTTCATTTATAATTTCCTTTCCTTTTTCCTTTTTCTTAATTTCCTTCCTTCCTCCACAACCACAAGTTTTTCTATTTTCCCAAAATTCCAATCTTTTCCCAAAATTTCACCTCCACTCACTTCCACCAACCCCCTCATTTAATGCCTCTCTCTCTCTCTCTCCATGGCCGGCCAAGTGGCCAAGAAGAGGGACACTCATCCCCTCCCCTATTTGCAAAAAGCCCCCTCTCTTCTACATAAATTGCATCTCCTTTACAAGATCAAAATCCTATATAAACATTTCCTTTACACTTCTTTTCCTTTTTTACTTCCTTCCACCAAGAGAAATCTTCACCCTCACCAAATCCTCCTTCATCTCAACTCAAACCCTAACTCCAAAACACCTAGGTCATCTTCCCCATCTCAAGCAACCACCACTTCTTTGGATTGGGATCGTCCGCAATATCGCCAAGGATCAAGTTGGTGATATCGTCGACTACGATCTTTTCGGAACTCGTAAAGCCTCGATTTAACCGTTCAAAGTGAGTATATTTACTCACCAAGACTTGTTCAATTTCTAGTATACTGGTGGTTATAATTCATGTATGCTTATGCCTTCAAAAATCATGTTTTTGGACCATCAAACACAATCATCAGAAAATCTGTTCTGCATTCTGTTTCCAGTCGATTAGTCGACTTGACCTAGGATTAGTCGACTAACCCATCTGTTTTTGAAACGTAACCTTTTCTGGAACACAGTTTTAGTCGACTAATCCAGACTGTTAGTCGACTAGAACCCACTATTAGTCGACTAACCTTTCGTCCCTAGTCGACTACTTTTTCCTGAAATACAACATCAACTCTCTGTATCCCAGATTTAGTCGACTTAAGTATCTGTTAGTCGTCTTGTAGTCACTGTTAGTCGACTACCCTTTTTCCCTAGTCGACTAACTTTCCCTGAAACAGAATCTCAACTCTCTGGAACCCAGTTTTAGTCGACTAATTCAGACTGTTAGTCGACTAGAGACCCCTATTAGTCGACTAACCCTTCCACCTAGTCGACTAATTCTGACTGTTTGTCTTAGTTGATTTCTTTTCTGAATTTGGATCTTATCATGGGTTCATGTGCTATGTATTATTGTTACTTGTGCTTCATGACTGGTACCTCATGACATGTTACTTGATGGATCTTACTTCATATTACACCATGACTTGTTATTATATATTTCCACTTCATGACTTATCATTGTGTAGTCTCATTCCATAACTTGTTAATAAATGGATATCACCACTTATCATGCCATCACTTGAACCAAGCATGATACACTTGACTCTTGTATAAAATGGACCAACTTATATTGGGTCGGGGGAAAAACATGCGGATATCGATATGTGTTCGTGTTTACAGTGGTTTTAGGAATGTTGTGCAACTCATGTTCCGGTCTGACCTGTGGGCCACCAGGGGACCGAGGGGAGTGCTTGCTCCCTCTTCCTGAATACTATCATGATAAAGGGCATACATAAGTCCCTCCTGTTAGCCTAGCGGCTGGCTTCCGTCACCAAGCAACGGAACAATCCTGGACCGTTATCCCGGGCATGTACGGGATCCACTGTAAACATAGTTCGTCGATACAACCGCTGGTTTCCAATAACAACCTTGCTTTACTAGGATATGGATCTATGTGCGCTGGGACGCTGGGTCACATAGCTAGATATCACAGTGAGACAAGTAATAATAATAATAGACTCTAACTGTGGATTTATTGTATTCTGACTTTTACTCTTTATGCTTCCATTACTTGTTGATTGGTATTCATTATACTGTTCTAACTCTCATATTCTTGTTCTCCTGGCCATTTGGCTGTAGCCTGTTCATTGTTGGGAGGTCCTGACTCCCTTGGATTTGTATGTTCAGGTTCCGAAGCTTGGATCGAAGTGGAGCCATCCACAGAAGATCGAGCTTTCTTTAGTGAGCAGGCCGATTAGCTCCAGTCCTTGTGCCAGATCTCTCTTTTTGACTCACGGGATCTTCATCCTACTCGTGAGCGTTTTGTATTTATATTGTATCTTTTGCTTTTGAACTTGGTTGTGATAAAAGATACATGTAATGTGTAATATTTTATCATATTTTGTGATGACTTGTACTTGTACTTTATGTTGGCATATGTATGGATACCACGCTTAGTCGTGTACTCTGATTCTTGTTGTACTTATTGCTTAGCGTATATGCGTGGGGGCATTTTCTGACCTACGTATATACGTCGCAGTGACGTCTCCGTATCCGGGGGACCGGGGCGTTACAGCACCCCTACTTCCATGTCACAACTTAAATGGAATAAGAACAAGTTTCTTATGGGGTACCCTGATTTGCGGTTAATAAAGCTTCCCTCTACAAATTATGCGGTGATCTAAGAAATTGACCATGTCTTTTAAAGTTCTATTCTTTCTTTCAGTAATCCCATTCTGCTGAGGAGTGTATGGTGATGTATTTTAGTGGATTATACCAAAGTTAGCGCACAACTCACTGAATTCATCTGATTCGTATTTTCACCTCGATTGGATATTAGAATCTTTATATTTTATTGAGTTGATTCTCAACCTTAGTTTTGTTTGTTATAAACATGCTCAATGCTTTGACTGATCACAGTCTTACTATACACCATTTAGTACTCAAGATAACGTCATACGACGAACTTCTTAGCATTGCCATCCTCCATCTTCGAAATAGGAAGATGAGCAGATATCACACTCTGGTTCGACATTCTTAGTGCCCTATTAACATTCTCTTGATTAGTATTAGACATTTTCTGCAATTCAAACAGAGTAAAAATTAGCAACTTCAATCATAATTGTCTTAAGAATGTTAGTTCTGATAACTAATTAATATCACTGATCTAATTGGCTAGGTCAGAAAAAATCAGGTAGGAGATTTTTCGTTTGATAAAACGTTCCTTAATTACAGAACTACTTTTCAATTCTTTTATTTAGTTAAACACCAATTTAACTAGTATTAATCAGTCTCAATATATAATAAAATATATTAACAAATTTATAAAAATAAATATTCCAGCATAACTCCTGTAAAAATAACATTGGTTCAATTATACAGTATATAAAGTGAGGTACGGATATAGCGAACCTCTTTAAGACAATTATATCCGCCACTACGGATCTAACAGGTTGTTTTTGGTTATGTCTTTGGAGTGGTATTCTTTCCTTTATATAGGAATCGGAGGAAACCTTTCGGTTGTAACGAGTGCAATCCTTCCAAACAGATATATCTGTTCAGTTGAAAGGGGCGCAACCTTTCTGAGCAGACACATCCGTTCGCCGAATATGCACATCCATTTAGCCGAAATGGGTTGTCTCTGAATGGACACATCCATTCGGTCGAAACGGGCACAACCGTTCTGAATAGACATGTTCGTTCACCGAACAGACACATTCATTCGCATACCACTTTCCATGTTGTATTAAAAGAGTTTTCACTCTTTTTTGTCTCATTTTAGCAACTGAATTAGGCTAACTTCCGACTTGAATATCTCATTCATTTGGAAACGAAATTGAACATGTGGATATACCACGTTCATCCCCAGTCGAAGGAGAACACATTCCAATCATCACTCGTGCGATTCTAGCAACGGATCACACCTAAATTTAGCGTAAATTTTCCTCAAAAACTCTCTTGATAAATTCCAAGTTTCTAACATTTATCCCTCATATCTTGACCTTCCTCTATTACTTTATTATGGGATGATTGGTATACTTCTAATATCCTTAGCAATGAGGTTAATCGGTGGAATTGTTTCGCTACCGCAATCATTTGGATGTATGGCTTGAAAGGAATCAAAAAATATTCCAACGAAGTCTTCTTCTACCATTGAGCTTAGTGGACAAATTTCCATCCTTGTTGTGGCAAGCTAACTTTCTTGTTCATAGATGTCGCAAGCATCCTAGAGTTTTGCCCATAACTTCACATTCTTTATTTTTAATAAAATATTTGGGTCAAAGGCCTCATCTTACCCTTTAAAAAATATTTATGATTCTCTCAATAAAATTTTGTATAATTCCATCACCTTTGCTAACAAATTGACTGATTACATATTAAATAAAAATAGGTACCCTGGTAAGTCATGTATTTGGTGATATGAAAGCAAAGAGCTGGTTTAATTCTGAGGGCCCGTTTGTTTTACAAATTTAAGGGGTGAAATTCTGAAAAAATTACTGTAGCTAGTAGATAGCATCAGAGTGTGTTTGGTTGTTTTTTTTACTGATGGGGAGAAATTCTTGGAGACATATTAAAATCATTGCAGTTGTACAGCTACAGTGAGCTCGCAACAATCCTCGCACAAGCGAGCGTGAATGAAAAGAATTTCAGCTTGATTTGACCTTGGAGCAGAAATCTAAAATTTGAGCTTTGAAACAAATAGGCCCTTAGCATATTCTTTCTAAATTCTTCAACCCTTAAATTAAGTAGTCAATTTCTTGTCTCCTCATGTAGCTGACATGATCGTCGGTGGTTGGAAGTTGTTTTCGCTCGGCAGAATCAAAACTTTGAGTTGTTATTTTATAAGTTATCAATAGCAAGTTTGCAAGTTATTTCTAGAGTTTTCCTCTGAACTACGCTAAGCAATTTGAAACTACGGTCTACGGGTGCAAACGGGTCGGGTCGGGTCGGGTCGGGTCGGGTCAGAACGGATTTTTGAATACTTGTATATTTGAACTTGATAATTTGGCAGGTTTTTTAGAAGGATAAAACCCGCATGTCGAATTACAAGTGGGTTTAAGCTCCACACCAATATAAAACAGGTCAGTCATGTTTATTGAGTTAATACTTCAACATAAATGTGTAAATCATTGTCACCATGATTAATAATGTAAAATTAACCTAAATATATCTTATTATTAAATTTTATTGCTTGAAAATTACTCATTGTAATATATTAAAATCACGAGGGATATGAATGTAAGTTTCTAGACAACTAATTAATATAAATTCAATATGAGTACTTATAACCGGTTTTGTGCAAGTTTGAGTGCAGGTTCGGACCAGGTAGATTTGTCCGAAACGGTTTGGGCGCAGATAGAAACCGACCCGTAGCAAATCCGTTACCACTGCGGCCTCCACACCGTCTGAATTAAGTTCACTCTCATTGTATGACCATTTCACTGCCAGCATGGTGAGGTTTCATGAAGCTAGGTTTTTTTTTTTTTTCCTGCTGCTAATTAGCTCAACTGTTGATGAGATTCACCGGCGATCTTCGGAGAGTAAACTCAGGCTTAGTCGAGATCATGTCGAGAGAGAAAAAAAATGTTCATATTCGAACCGGTGACTGTAAAGAGTATTATGCTCTAACTGATTCAGAGCAGCCGGTTTTGTCAGCTAAAACTGAGTGCGTGCGTGAAAACAGCAGGAGGAAAAAAACAAAAAATCTCGCTCTCTTTGCGGCCAGAAAGCTGAGGCGACACCAACTATCAATAATTTTCTCGGTGCTGTCACAAGAGCCATCAAAACCGAAAAAGACGACTCGACACCGGACTGTGAGTTTGGGTCCTTGCAGGTCCCATCTGGCCGGGGCCAACCCCCGTCTCTCGCTGTCGGCCGTTGGATGCAACGCAACACAAGTCTGGTGTCATTTTCAGGGAGACATGGAGCTGCCAATCGAAGTAATGATTGGAATTATTAGGGGCAGCTGGTGTTCGGAATTTATTGGCTCCTCCAAGCTTAAAAACTTCTGTGGTGGACAAATTTCACTCTTCAACTCTCTCTCACGTTGGTCAAATCTCACTGGTTTTACAAGAGTTTGTTTTTCGCTCACCGGGCGAACGCTCACCGCCGGCGAGCAAAAAAAAGCTGACAAAAATCTGAGCCTACTTGGGAGCTGTCTGTTTGTCCTTAGAGCAGGTGAAAATTGAGTTTTTTTTATTCTGATATGTAAGTTTTATGAGTTTTTTTCTCACTTCCACTCTATTTATTTCCTATGAAATTAGGAAAAAAAAAAGTGTGTGACTCTCACCTGAAATATTAGTTTTTTAGTGCTGAAACTCAGAAAATGTCAGAAAACTAAACATGAGGCTCATACTTTTCCTTTTTTTTTCCCCAACAACCAAAAAGAATCTTAGTTACAGGCTGACGTGATGTCTCCTCGATTAAAAATCGATAATGGCGGAATTAAACTCAAAACCACTTATTCTTCGACTGTACAAATAATTTGATGAATTTCTTAAAATTTTATAGCAAGAATAGTTTGTAATATTCTTTGTCAACTAATCCACGATCAGCTCTTTGTTTTTCTAGTAAAGTGGTTCTAAAATGACTTTTTAAGCAACTGGCTAAGATTATACATAAAATTTTTGATAGACCAGAATGGTCCAATTTCATCTCTATTTCTAAAGTCATCTGACTTGAACAATTGAATACCACCGTATTAAGTAGCTTTACTTGTTCTATTGTCAACAAAACGATTTATTTTATAACTACTTGATGAAGGAATTAGAGGTAAGAAAAGTGGATGAATTTTTAGTGATAATCATTTTGGAATTTTACGTAGATGACCCATTTTTTAGGATAATTAGAATCGCGATCTTGCTTTCTCGAGACGGCAATGGTAGAAAATAATATTTGTAATGGTAATATTTTGGTTCAACTTTATACTCCTTAAATTTTTTTTTTTTTTCCTTTTCTGATTTTTTTTTTTTTGATAATCAATTTCTCTCTAAAGACTGGTCACAGGACTTTGAATCTGGACGGTCCAGTGGGTTGCATCAAAGCCTGAAACCAAATTCATTGAATATGGGCCTAAGTTTTGTCCAAACAAAGGCCCATTACCTAAAATGCCCAAGCCAACTGTCCCTAAATTCCTCGCGATGGTTTACTATAAATATCCGTCACCGATATCCGAACCCCAAACCAAAATCTTGTCCCAAATCAAGTCAAATGAGAGGAGCAAAGAAATCGAATCATCGCCCCGTTTTCCTCAAAACCCTACCAAATCCCGCCAAGATCCCAATAATTCTCATCAAAATCCCCTCATTCAATCAAAATTAGGACCAAATTCATCTTCTATAGCCAAAAATCAACAGAACAATGAAGCCCACATCAAAGAATCCAGTGTTGCGCGAGCATCGAACTCGAATCCTGAGATAAAACCCAAACCAGAAGCATCAGATTCTTGCAGAGATCCCACTGCTGAAGCTGTCCACAGATTGGAGCAGCTGCGGATCAGCAGCGAGCGGCTCCAGATTTCCCAGGAACAGATTCAGGTCAATGACCAGCTTCAAGAAGATGAGGTAACCTCCGCCTTAAAATTTAGTTTTCCTTATACCTTTTCCTTATTTTTAGCGAAATTGTTATTGGAACAAGTAAATTAATAGTGAAACTGTCTTAATAATAAAGAAACAAAACGGAAGGAAAAAAAAGAAAGAAAGAAAGAACAATTCGGCAGCCTTGACGTGTGTACTCGCTTTTGTAAAAGTGATTTTTGCCTTCCACTAGCTTGAGTTTGCTAATTAATGGCGAGGCAATACACTTTCATGATACAACAAAGCCTTAAAATTGATAAGTAGCAATGCTGACAAGACTTCTCATCTCTAGAAACTTACATCTCTTGCTTATAGAATTTTGAGGAATAATGAGAAAAATGCAAAATTACTTATTTTCAATCAACGATTAATCTCTGTGTGCAGACATGTGTTATGAAAGGGTCAAAAAAAAAAAAAAAAAAAAAAAACCTTTCATCATTCAGCAATGGCGAATGCTTCTGGAACCATTCGAAAACTAGCTTTTACTAACAAACCCCACTTCATGATAACATGCGTAACCCCACCTTCAATTTAGATGAGAAAATAAATAGTAAATCTTTATACATTTCAAATACCAACAATTAATTTTACAATCATCTCTTATATGATGCTCAGTTGCTGGCGTTGGAGGCAATATTTGGAGATGATGTCTTCACTTTTGAGAAAACGAGAGGCTTACGATCCTTCCAGATTCATGTTCACCTTGAAGTCCCTGATGACTTTAACGTCTCTGCAGAGCTCCATTCATCTATTGAAGAGTTGAATCCTAATTTAAGAGACAATTCTGATGAGTTTTTATATACATTCAAGGTTCAGTATCTGCCTCCAATTATCTTGACATGTTTGCTGCCTCTTTCTTACCCAAGCCATCATCCTCCCCATTTCACTATACATGTGAAGTGGCTAGATTGTGCAAAAATCTCGAGCCTCTGCCGGATGTTGGATGAAATTGGGCTGAACAACCGGGGCAGGAGGTGTTATATCGGTGGGTAGAGTGGTTGCATAGTTCTTCGCTTTCGTACCTTGGATTTGATGGTGGAGTAGGGTTAGGTGTGAATGATGTGTTGGGTAATCGAGATGCTCGTGCCATTTCGGGGGGTGTCTCGTTGGAGGTCGACATTCCGTTGCTGATTGGTTATAATGAGGAGAGATGTCATGAAGCTTTTCTTAATGGTTTGCATCAATGTGTAATTTGTTACATTGAGCATGCAGGTGCGTTTCTTTCCTGAGTTTGGCTTACTTACCTTGTTGGATCTTGCCTCACACACACACACATATTGTTTACTATGTTTTTGATGATAATAAACTAGCTTTGTTGTCATCTTTGTACTCTAATATGTCTTGCAAAACTTATGGACAAAATCTACTGAAGACATGGTTCATTCTTGAAGATTAAGGAGTACAAGGGCTTGAATACATCTTACATTTTTTTGTATTTTTTTTCTATATATTTAGAATTTTGTTAGAAGCCTTGATTCACACACACACTCTGATAAGTTGACTTATACATTTCTCTAGTTGACTTATAGTCTAATACATTGATATATATATCAGACTAGTCGTCTTATAATTTTTATAAGTCGACTTTTAGTTCTCAAGAGAAAGTTACTATTTTAACTTTTCTCAGTCTAGTCGACTTATACTTTCACATTAGTCGATTACTGTCTTCTTATAGAAACTCAAGTTTTTCAATCCAACTTTTCTTGTCGACTTATAAACCCTTATAGTTGACTTATAAATATCCATTCTGACTTGACTATTCTTTTATCTTTTCGACTACTTGACTTATACTTCAGTCCAGTCAACTAATCTGTGTTCAATAGAAACTTAAAAACTGCTTCTTTCTTAGATCAGTCAACTATACTTTTTATAAGTCGACTTATCAAGCTATTTTCTGTATCATAAGTCAACTAACCCAGTTATAAGTCGACTAATATGACAGTCTGTCAGTTAAACAGTTGTGTGATATTTTGAAATTTTGATCATTTTTCTCATCTTCTCATTCAAAATTCAAATGTATTAACTGAGGAACAGTCAGAATTCTCTAGCTATAAATAGAGATCAAAATTCTTCTCATTTACGCACAACATTACAACAAGTTTTACTTAAAAAAGAAATTTGAAAATTCTGTTTCAAGAAACGAAGAACTCTCTCATTTTGCCTCTTTCTTCACCCAACTTTAATTCTGTGAAGAAATTCTAAGAGAGATTTTATAAGTCTCCTATAGATACACTTTCACATACAAATAAAGGCTTATATGATTTATTGTACTCATTTTCAAGAAATGTCTTCTCGGTGCAGAAAAGAGGTGTGCAAATTTGGCAAAGGTGTTTGTTAAGTGGTGTAATGTGTATGATTTTGTAGGTTTCAAAATCAAGATAATGTTAATATCAAGTGGATTGCTTGGGGACTGGATGTAGGTCAAGAGGACCGAATCAGGATAAAATCTTTGTGTTTGCGTCAACATTCTGATTTTATTTCTGTGATTGTCTATTTTTTTTCAAGTTACTAACATTTCTTGTTAAGAATTTTTAAACACCATCCCCTCTCTATTGCTTGTGTTGCCTATTTTAGGATCCTACAAACCTCCTTATTAATTTATTATTTATTAGACTCATAATCTATAGACATTACTATCTCTGCATTTATTAAAAAGTTTATTGAAGTAATGTTGTCGTGCAAAGATAATGGCTTTATCAATTTTATCAATACCCATTATGAGAGAGTTCTGTACTTTAAGGATATGGTTGGCAAAAGTTTGTCTCATGAACTTACCTGTTTAGCAGAAAAAATATGAGAAGGTACTTTGTGATTAGATTGCACGAAAAAGCTATATTAGCAGACATTGTTTGTTTTCAGATTAAGCAACTGATTGTATTAAGCCTCATTATTATGGAGTATTGTTACCCTTAAAAAAAAATATTATGGAGTATTGTACTTCAAAGACAGCTGCGTGTCTTGCACTCTTCTATCACAAGTTATAAATAAAAACTCAGAGATTCTTAAGTACTTATTCGGTAGAAATGCAAACGAGCATAACTTCTAGTGAGCAAGAAAAACAGTATCAACCAGGTTTAAATTTTCTAACTTGTTCTCACTTCATTAACAACGTGACACCAAAGGATCTATCACATGAATGTGAAAATATACCAAATGATCCAAAAATCATTAAATATTGTTGTATTATGACTCAATAGCTAAAAACCCAGGACCCATCTGGATTTAGACCCATATCTGATCCGTTTGACTTATTGAGAGTGATGAGGACATCACGCCAGTTGTCAGTTACCTTTTTATGTCTTAGTTTATTTTTAGATGTATTTTGTTTATCTTTCTTTTAGTACCACATCGATTATATTCGAGAAGTCCACTTTGTAAGAGCCTATATAAAAAGGCTCAACTCAATGAATAAGTAGACACTGATTAAATAAAAACTTTTCCAGTTAAAATTTCAGAGCTCTTGGGTTCTTGAGATTGGGTGCGAAACCCGTGGTGTAAGGGGTGTGAAGCCCGCATGGGTGCGAAGTCCAAAGTTATCTGGTTCTTTCTCCAACCCTAATATCTCTTTTCATTTTATTTTTTGTAAAATACTAGTTTTTTCTTTTTATTTGTATTCGAAGGTGATTACGATCCTGTATTACATCAATTTGGTATCAGAGTTTTGGTCCCAATCCCCTTCGAATTTCTTCTTTCCCAAATCCTAAATCTAGATCTGGATCTCTAGATCAAGATCTACTTTGCAAAAAAAAAAAAATCAATTATTGTTAGATTTAGATCTAAATCTAGATTTAGAACTATTTAGATCTACTTTGCAAAAAAAGAAGAAGAAGAAAACAGAAAAAAACCAGAAAAAAGAAAAAAAACAAAAAAAACAGAAAAAGAAGAACAGAAAAAACAGAAAACAGAGGGGAAAAACAGAAAACAGAGAGGGAAAAAAAAAGAAGAAAAAACAGAAAAAAATCCGATTACTGTTCACGTGAACAGTAATCACTCCGATTACTGTTCACAGTGAACAGTAATCACTCCGATTACTGTTCACAGTGAACAGTAATCCCGATTACTATTCTTGTGAACAGTTACCATTCTACCTCCCCTCCAAACTCCAAAACTCGTCCATTCTGAGCTCGTTTCAAGCCCGATTCGAGTAGTTTTTGAAGCAGCTGATTTGTAGAGAGCAACACTACACATCTACAACCTTCATATCCTGGTTCAAGTTTCGGTCTTTTGCCCGATTCAACTCAGCAAATCAGCACACTACAGTCCAGAGCTTTTTCTGTCCCGATTAGCGCTCGATTTACGCCATTCTCGAGATACCCATCTTCTACTTCTTATCACCGCTGTCCAGGAGTCTGTGGGCGATTTCAGCTCTTCAGTGTGAGTATTTCTCCGAGGAACCTTAGAGGATTTTTGCGTATGGGCGTGAACGACTCACCCCTCAGGTAATATCATAACTTGACCTGAATCGTTAACTATTAGATTACTTGCAACTATTATATGGATTGCTATAATTTGCTGGTTGAAATGCTATTTGCTTCGATCTAGTGGTTGCATCAGCATTTATCGCTTTTCATCATTTTAGGAATGCATTTTTCTTTGCATGTAGAACTTAAACTTTAGGGTATTTTTGTTTAGTGCATACATATAGTTTACTTGACTCTAGGGTTCTACTCAGCAAATCAGCACACCACAGTCCAGAGCTTGTTCTGTCCCGATTAGCGCTTGATTTACGCCATTCTCGAGGTACCCATCTTCTACTTCTTATCACCGCTGTCCAGGAGTCTTGTGGGCGATTTCAGCTCTTCAGTGTGAGTATTTCTCCGAGGAATCTTAGAGGATTTTTGCTTATGGGCGTAAACGACTCACCCCTCAGGTGATATCATAACTTGACCTGAATCGTTAACTGTTAGATTTCTCACAACTACTATATGGATTGCTATAATTTGCTGGTTGAAATGCTATTTGCTTCGATCTAGTGGTTGCATCAGCATTTATCGCTTTTCATCATTTTAGGAATGCATTTTTCTTTGCATGTAGAACTTAAACTTTAGGGTATTTTTTGTTTAGTGCATACATATAGTTTACTTGACTCTAGGGTTCTCCACTGCATCTGTTTGTTTGTTTGAGCCATCATGACTAGTCAGCATTATAGGAACTCCCACTTAGACCAGCTACACAATCTCCATTAGGGTCATATGTCCGTTCATGATTACATTGCCATATTTAAGGACTTAACCCATCGTAGTGAAGTGAGAAAGCATCATTCTGAGGCTCTAACTAGGTTTGTTTGGGGTTTACAACCTAAAATAAAAGGTGCTATGATTATTGGCCCCTATGACTTAGACACTGTTGAAGAGGCCTTTGATGTTGCATTAAGGTTGGATTTGGATTTCAAAAGCCTAGTCAATGCTAAGGCCAGGTGTTCTAATGTGAGGGGTATGGACATTATGATTATCAGTGTCCTTCGGAGAGTCAACATGTTAGAATTGTATCTAGTGATGAAGTTGACGTCTCGAAGGTTATTGAGGAAGTTCACGTTCCTTCCAATATTGTTAGTATAATTGAAGACACAATGGTTGATGCCGACACAATGGTTATTGATGAAATTCACATGTCTGATAGCGTCAGTGATTACGTGAATGAGATAGTTGAGCCTATTACATTGCATTTGCCTGTTGCATATGTTGATGATATCACTAAGCCGATAGCAATTTGCAATGATACCCACAAATTTATTGCGTACCCATATAGTACTTTGCAGGAATTTGCTGTTGATAATAAGGTGATGGTTACGAGTGATTGTGAGGCTGTGAGGAAGTTGTACGCTTGGCGTAAAGACTTCGATAGGGCTTTGAAGATGATTGCTTACATTGCTTGCGAGTTGGATAGCCCATGAGATCCTTGTATTAGTTCCGTCTTCAGTAGAGATGATGCGCCTTGGTCTACTCTCTATGTCTTGATCGAGCTGCCATCTTTCACAGCCGACCCGTCACGGAGACCAGCTCCACCTACGCCACCATGGTATCAACACGGCGTATAAGTGATGCTGCCACGACCACCATCTTGGCCCGATTGATATGCTTCGTGAGGAAAGTCCTCACTCAGCAGGGTCGGGTTTCTCCCACCCCGACGGAATTGATGAGGAAATCACGCCAGTTGTCAGTTACCTTTTCATGTCTTAGTTTATTTTGAGATGTGTTTTGTTTATCTTTTTTTTAGTACCACATCGGTTATATCTGAGAAGTTCACTTTGTAAGAGCCTATATAAAAAGGCTCAACTCAATGAATAAGTAGACAATGATTAAATAAAAACTTTTCCAGTTAAAATTTCAGAGCTCTTGGGTTCTTAAGATTGGGTGTGAAGCCCGTGGTGTAAGGGGTGTGAAGCCCGCGTAAAGGGTGCGAAGCCCAAAGTTATCTGGTTCTTTCTCCAACCCTAATATCTCTTTTCATTTTATTTCTTGTAAAATCCTAATTTTTTCTTTTTTTATTTGTATTTGAAGGTGATTACGATCCTGTATTACATTAGAGAGGGTCAAGATTTTGTGCGAGTGAAAGAGAGTGATATGAATAGCAGCGTCCAGATCTGGAAAAAAAACTAAGAAAAAATAGAAAAAAGTGTGTTCTTCTCTCTCTGAATTTGTGTGAGAAAATATGTCTTCTCTTGAGGGTTTTGTTTGGGTTTTGGGTGAGTTAGAAGCTCTTGTAATCTCTTCCCCTTTTGATATTAGTGGATTCCTCATAGCCTTTCCCGTGGACTTAGGTCAATCTAGACCGAACCACGCTGAATCTTGTGTAGTGTTCTCTCTCTATTTGTGATTATTTGTGGTGATTCTCAAGTTTATTCACTGAATTTGTGGATCCAAAACCTGTTTGTTATAATAAACTGCTATTTGAAACATATTGGTGTTTGCAAGGTGTTTGACATTTATTTGAAAGAGATCCCATCTTCGTGCTCACAAGGTGTTCAACATATTGCTTGAAAGAGATCCGATTTGAGTTTCGAGATGTCTCCAATTGAAACATAAAGTACAGAAGTTTGATGGAAATTTATGGAAAGTCAAGATGTGGGTTCTCCTCGTTTACAATGTTTGTTGAAGGTTCTCTCAAGAAAGGATAAGTTGCCAAAATCTATGAGTGAAGATTAGAAGGAAGAGCTTGATATGGCGCGCAATGCGATCCAACTTCCTTTGGCTGATGAAGTGTTGTGAGAAGTTTTAGAGAAAGAAACCAATGTGAGTTTATGGAAGAAGCTAGAAAACTTGTACAGTTTGAAATCCCTCACTAACAAGCTTTATTTGAAGCAACGACTCTTCACCCTTTGCAGAAGGTGCACCCATTAACGATCACTTAGATGAGTTAATTAAAATTCTTATGCATTTGAAAGCATTGATGTGAAAATTGTAGAGGAGGATTAAGCTCTTATTTCATTGTGTTCATTGCCTCCTTTTGAGAACTTTGTTAACAACATGGTTTATGGTAGACATGTGATGTTAAATCAGCTTTGTTTTAAAGAATTAAGACAAAAAGTATATGTTAGTGGAAGTGAGGCTCAAGCAAACGGCTTGTTTGTTTGTGGTTGTATATAGAAGGGTTTTGTTGGTAAAGAAAAATCTAGAGGTAAATTTAGATCCAAGTCAAGACCGAGGAAGGATATTAAGTTCTACTACTATCACCGAAAAGGGCACTTCAAATGGGATTGTTTAAAGATCAAAGGAAAGAAGGATGCAAAGAAGACTTGGAATGAGAAATCTTTTGTTGCTAGTGTTGTGAAAGATTTATGTGATGCTAGTAATGTTCTATTTGTTTCCGTTTGTGATGCATTGCCATATGATGAGTGAGTTATTGATTCAGGGTGCTCCTATCATATGTGTCGCAACAGGGATTGGTTCGTGACTTATGAGTTGGTCGATGGTGGAGATGTTTTGATGGAAAACAATATGCCTTACAAAACTATTGGAATTGGTTCAATCAAGATTTGTATGCATGGCGTTGTTAGCACTTGGCAAATGATCGACATGTACCAAAGTTGAAGAATCTTTTTCATCAGGAAAGCTTGATGACAATGGTTATAAGTATTGGGTGAAGGTGGAGTTATGAGGGTTAGTAAAGGGTCTTTGGTTGGTATGAAAGAAAAAAAGTTGAACACTCTTTACATTCTCTAGGGCAGCCCAGTGACATGTACTGCAACTATGATATCATAAATTTTTTTAATGCTATTGGATGAACAAAATATTGAGGATATATGGAAATCTCGATGATGAAGTGATCGATAGGAAGACGAAGACCAAGAGTTGTGGCCTACACATATTCTGCAACCTCGTTTGCGACTGGGTACCAGCCTTGCTCTTTGGAAAATGACACATTAGGTTTAACTTGTTTGATCAATATTTTATTTGTTATAGGAGTTATTTCCTTTTCTTTTTATATGAGATTGTTAACATCCATGAGTCAGTGATGACATCTACAACAATTTGTCAATGAATTCTTACAAATTCCATGGTGTTTGTGTCTATAGTAGAAATATGAATAAAAACTTTGGAATCTAAAGGATTTAGAATTAGGATCACAAAAGTTGGAATATAGCAAATGTACTTTTTAGCAAAATAACTAGAAAAGACAAGGTGTAAGTCATTTTGATCGCGGAGAAATATTTGTAATGATCATTAAGAGTGAGTAAGTACTATGTTATCTTAGAACCCCATGAAGTTGAAAACTCAATGAGATGCCTACACAATCATGGGATCTTGTATCCAAAAGATGATTGTTGCTGAAATATGCTAAACGATAGCAAAGAATTTAAGAAATACATTCGTAAGAAGTTAAGGATAACTCCAATTAAGGTTTAGAGATGATTGAAATTGTTGGAGATGGTTTTGATGTAGGCAACACAGACCAGACAATTTATCAGTTAAGAGGAGTGATGGCATCATAGTTGAAGGAGCTACTAAGATTTGTCTTTGAGAGGGCATCTTTCTCAAAAGGTCATACATGTCACTGGCGCCAACTGGATAAAGGCTTTCTAGTTCTTTTCCTTGTAGTTCCATGATATCCTGAGGGAGGATTCCACAGATATCATGTTTTATTCTTTCAATAGTTTGTGAAAACACTGAAAAGGATCATTCAGTTCTTCCCTGCAATCTACATTTGAATAAATTAATCTTCTCCAAGCTTTAATTTGTAAAGCCTAGTAAATAGCATGCACATTCTGCTTTATCCAAGCTATACTATTCTTGTCTCAGATAGCATAAGTAAGCTTTTGGCAAATAGTGTCTATCCGTACTGCACAGACATTTGAGAGTATAAAACCTCAGATAGTAGCTATTTCTACGTTCTTTGATCTTATACTTGTTTACTCGTGTGTATCTAATACCGTGATTCATGAGGAAGCAACATGGTTTTTTTGGGTAACTTCTGCTTTATAATACTTTCTCTTCTTTGCTATTACTAAGCTCTAGTGTAGTAGCTTTCAAAAGATTAAGCTCTTGTTAGCAATATCAACACTATTCGACTTCAGGTCTGATTGCATGCATATACCTCTTCAATATAATACATATGGTGGATAATTAAATCAGATACTGTTCTCTATGATTTTCACGGAGGCTTAGTTTGTGGCATCTCTGCAACGGAGGGTTAATTGTTCAATGGTTCATTAATTAGAATGTTATCTACACGTGGTATTTCAATTTGTAATTTTTTCAGGTACGTATTTCGTCAAACTTCCTTGCCGGCACTTCTTTTGCTTCAAATGCATGGAAACTTACTCTAATATTCATGTGAAAGAGGGGACAGTAACTAAATTGCTGTGTCCCGATGCAAAATGTGGAGGGCTCATTCCGCCTGGTTTACTAAAAAAGCTGCTTGGAAGTGAATCCTATGAACGGTGGGAATCACTACTTCTACAGAAAACACTAGACTCAATGTCTGATGTAGTCTACTGTCCGAGATGTGAAACTGCGTGCTTGGAAGATAAAGATCATCATGCTCAGTGCACAAAGTGTTTCTTCAGCTTCTGCTCTCTTTGCAGAGAGCGTCGGCATGTAGGAGTGGAGTGTACGACACCAGAAACAAAGCTTCTAATTTTACAGGTAACAAATGAACTCGTAGTGGAATAACATCTCTACAATTATTACTAGAGTTTTAGGGGTATAGCCGATCGTGGTGACCGACCACACTATTTTTTTTCTTCTCATTTTCCTCCTGTGGACCCCACAAGAAACGAACCCCATCTTGTGTGAGCCATTAAACGTCTGAAGTGGGTTCCATCTCTAAAATTCCAAGAGGTGGAGAGAGAAGATTGGAGTAGGCCCTACAATTAACTATGAATTAATGAGTGAGTCTATACTTAGATTTACAAAAGCCACCTTTTGAGTGCGTATATTTGCACATAAATAATATGTGCTAAAATAAATTTTAACATTTATTTACACTTTTATATAAATTTAATTTAATTTGGCTTCTATATTTAAGCCATTAAAAATTAAATTAACAATGTAACTTCAGATCGGACGTAAATATCTTTTTTAGAAGTAAAATATAAACTTAAATATATTGATCTAAATATGATATACTACAAATTACCCATATATATTGATAATACATTTGAATTTACAAAAGACAAAATCATTTATTCTCAAAATACTATTTTCCATATGTGACATTTATTTTTCAATAAATCAGATATAGATATCTAAAAAACCATCTAGAATATTGTTTTCTGCAGATGCTCCATCTTGCATAAATACAACCATAACCATGCCTTTAATATAGAAATTAAAACGCATTATAAAATTAACATTTAAAACAATATCTGTATCCTCAAAATACTATTTTCCATATATGACATTTATTTTTCAATAAGTTAGATATAGACATCTAAAAAAGCCATCTAGAATATTGTTTTCTACATATACTCCATCTTGCATAAACACAACCATAGCCATGCCTTTAATATAGAAATTAAAACACATTATAAAATTAACATTTAAAACAATATCTGTACATCTATATTCTATGCATCTAAATATTTCATAATTTTTAAAATATATTCAATTTACTTTCTTTCCATTTCTTTTTTCTTTTTCTCTCTCTCTTTTTTGCATGCGCTATCAATACACCTAAATTCACGTCATATACATGGATAAGTAAAATTCATTAAATTTTTTACGTCAATACCCTTCCAAAACTAAGATTTATTTTGCTGTGATATTGTTTTTCGATAAAAGAATGACTTTGAACATTGCACAACATGTTAATCCTGCCTCCATCAAATTACCATTCACGATCATTCAAAGAAAAAGGAAGAAATGGCACAATCTCCTATATATCAACATTTTTTTTTGAAAATTTGCTCTTCGAAAAAGTTTATAGCGAAAGAATACGAAATACCTAAAAATTCATAACATGCTATTATTTTTGTATATTCTGCATATAAGCCACTTATAAAGCTAAATTTAATTTATAACATATTATAAATATTTATATATATTAGTCCTCCTAAGCTCCATCCCACAAAATTTGAACATCTCCATTTTCTAGTGCACGTGCCCAAAGGCTAGTTTTAAATTTAATTCGTCTCTATTCATTGTTTTGGTTGAAATGATATTTCAAAACCACATTTGTCCTCTTAAGAAGACGACCAAATGAAGATGCATTTTGAAACTGGTTTGTTCCTACACTAAAACTTTTGCACTGAAATCCTAAATCTACTGTGTATATTGGGTATACTTTTCCACTTGACAATGATACTTCAACAATGCACACTACTCTTCTGAAGAAGAGGGCGATAAGTTAGCCATCTTCCTTATTGGGTTAAGATACGTGCAATTGGAGTTTTGAGTCTTTTGATATACCTTTTTTTTTCCTTTTGGGGCAACAGGAGCGCCAGAAATCTTCTGACCTCAAAGGAGACCAAAGGCGCAGGGAGCTTGAAATCATTAATGAGATACTTAGTGTTAAGGAAGCACTTCGTGATGCTAAGCAATGCCCGTCTTGCAAGATGGCAATCTCACGAACAGAGGGCTGCAACAAGATGGTGTGCCAGAACTGCGGGCAGTACTTCTGCTATAATTGTAACAAGGCAATTGATGGATACGACCATTTCAAGTAAGTCATTCTTGACCTTGATTTGTTTGGCTGGTTGTATATGTTACCTGAGATGTGAAAGTGACAAGCTTTTAATGAGTGCAGGGAAGGCTGTAATCTGTTCTCTCGTGAAGAGATTTTGAATTGGGAGGTGAGAATGAATCCCCGCCAGGTCATAGGGCAGATGCGAGCTGAGATGTTTCCTGCACATGGTCACCCATGTCCAAATTGCTCGCAGTTGAATGCAAAGGTGAGCATCAATTGACTTGCAACTCATGCCATTTCTGTAATTTGAGATACATCAGGTTTCTGGAACATTGAAACATAAACTTCTGTATTTGCAAGCTGTCCTTTTCCTTTTTGTTATGACTTCCTTTCCTGAGAACTGGGTTTTTACTTTATACTTTCTGCTTAATATTTTGAGAAAATTAGTGGAGGGCTACTTAGTATCTTAGTTAGGCTAATCTTCATTTTTTGTTGGCTCGCATAGTTATTGGACCTTTAATTGCTTGTGTCAGATCATTCTCCCCTTGTTTGTTCTAGAATCCCAAGTGCTGAATTGTGATGCTTTTGAATATTTAGGACTAATCCATCTTTGCTAGGTGTAGGAGATTCTTCCAAGCTTGGATGATGATATCAACAATTCTAGTAGAGAACTCTCGCAAGGTTTGATATCTTAATTCTCGGAATCAGTATTGGTACCAGCCGGAGGTTTATGGTATCTGGCAATATCGGGTATCGCTGCTTCTTAAACAAAATTCTAAAACCTAATGAAGATTTACTAAAAAAATGTTAAGATAATTAGCAAAGATTTTCCATGTCTCTTTAGAATAATTGATATTTTTTATCACCAATTCATTAGGTGATACAATAATAATCTATATAGATAGGATATTTAAAATTTGAGCTAATTGCAATTTTAAGCTTCCTATACTATCAAGATTTTGATACTTTACCTTCCAAAACTGTCAATTTTGTCACTTTTCCAGTCTATCTAACACTCATTAACTTGTCCCCTAAATTCCCCAATCTTATTAGTATAAATTAATCTCAAATTCAGCCACTAAAAGTGGGGCCCAGCTGAGATTGATATCTTATACCACTTTAGGAAGAAGGAAACCCTAATCTCAAGTGGGTCCCAGTTTTTTTCTGGTGAGAATGGAGATTAATTAATGCTAAGAAGGCTGATGACATTTTAGGGGGGTCATGTGACCCCCCTTAGACAGGAAACTTAACAGGGGGTGGTGGTTACAAAATTGATAGTCCGGGGGGTATAAAGTGTCAAACCCCTAATAGTTTTTTTTTTTTTTTTTT
>JAVJIF010026452.1:0-44058 GCA_038442645.1 Agave tequilana
ACAGATCTTGGTAGATGCTCAACTTTTTTACCGTGTAACACAAAGTGGAGGGTGAAGAACTTTCATTAGAACACCATATGACTATTTCTTAATGCACAAGAATCATAAAGGCCAAAGATCCATCATAAAGGCCAATCTTCAAGTAAGTTAACAGTTAGTGGGGTTCATTAGTAGAATGTTAGTCTTTCCTATTTTTCATAACTTAAACTTTTCAAGAAAATTTTCTTTCACTTCTTCAAATTTCTTCAAACTCTTTTTGTACTTTTTTTTTCTCAAAGCTTTCTTCTAAAATTTCTTTTAAAACTTTCTTTTAGTTTCTTTAAGCCTTCTCTTTTCTTTTCTTTTCTTTTCAATCATCGCTTTCTTGAATCCACATTTCTTTTCTCTTTTGTTTTCACTCACGATCTTACTCACAACCAAATCACATCACCGATTTACACTCTTTCTTCTTTCTTCTTCTTTTGTTTTTAACTGAAACAAGAAGGATATATTTTTAAGAGAACAAAGTAAGAACTAGATAAAGTTTCTATCGCTCTCCCTCCCTGTAGATATGACTCGTTTTACCATTTGGCTAGGACTAATAGTTCGGAAGGACATAAGCACAACTACTGAAGGACATAACTCACATTAATAATGAACTCTTAACTCTGGTGCTTGTATCATTTCAATACACTTTCCTTTGCCCTACCGAACAAAAATTTTGCCGCCGTTGCTGGAGAAGGTAACGGTTTTCTTTTCTTGATCTGAATGTTTCCTTTTCTGTTTCAGGTTACAGGTGCTGGTGACAAGGAAATAGCAGCCGCAGTGACATATAAGTGGTCTTGGGCCTTAGCTCTAAAAAGTAGAGACAAACACCCTCAGACTTGCCGCGTTTTCTCGGCTTTTGTCATGTTTTCGCGGCAATATCGAGTTAACTACTGACAGATTTCTTTTGCAGGTTGCTTGCTTAGCAGCAAAATTTGCTTTCTGCAACAATTATTTTTCTTGTATGCCACGCCCATATTACTGCTAATAAACCAACAGTAAAAAGCTTGTTGAAAGTTAAAAATTGTTTTGACATTTGCATCTTTGGGCACGTGTCTTTTCAATTCTTTTACTTTACTGTTGAATAGTGCTGGAGTAAGGTACGTGAGCATAACATATAGAATAGGGCTCACTCTTTAGTCGATTTATCCGCTTTAAGTGAATCTTGTTTGATATATTCTGTATACTTGCATAAATCAACTTTAAAGGCATCACCTAAATAAACAAGATAAGATGGGAATTTCATCACCCTTCCTTAGCCTAAAAAATAACTTTCCAGGCACTCACAATCCCAAGTCTAATTTAAAAATTGATAGATGTTGGCCCTAGGGATATCCGAACTCATTAGGAGATTAACCGAGGGTGGAAGTTGTTTTGAATCTTACTCCTGTGAAATCAGTGTCTAAGGTTAGGGATTAAGAGGTTACGCCTTGAAAATACTGTGGTTTGGCGTAACTAAAGCTCGTTGCTTACGCACGGATACCTCATATCGTATTTTACCCCTACCTGGCTTATTAGCTTATGGTCGAATTCAAACAACAACCTCCTCTGAAAAATCGACCAGTTCTAAGTCGTCTAGGTCCAGGTATCCTAGACTAGGCTTGGAGATAGTTTTTCTTTTTTTCTTGTTTGTTATTTTCTTTTTACGTCTGTTTGTTGGGTGAACGTTGTTTGTGTTGTGCATGCAAGAGTGGTCCAGGGATCAAATTTCATTTAGGTTAGTTAGAAACACTTCAATTGCACTTACACTACCTCCTGAGTTCATTCCAATCATGGCCAACCATGTTGACAAGTTTTACCTAATTAGAACATCACTTTCTTCTGCTTCCAGTTACCAGAGACCAATGGTAATAATTTCGAGCTGAAACCCCAATTCATAAACACACTTCCTAGATTTCATGGCATGAATTCTGAGGATGCATATTTCTTCATTCGAGAGTTTGAAAGAAGTATGTTTGATGATGCAGATTCCCCAGCTGAGAAGGACACCGTGAGATTGAGATTCATTCCCTTTGCTCTTAAGGATACAACCAAGAAATGGCTGTATAGCTTACCCGTCGGTTCGATTTCATCTTGAGACTACATTATTAAAGTTTTTCTTAAAAAAATTCTTAAGATCACCATCATCAGAAAAAATATAATGCAGTTTAGATAAGAGACCAATGAACTATTCTGAAAATATTTTGAGCAATTTAAGAATTTGTTAGGCCAATGTCCTCATCATGGAATAGAGAAATGGTGGCAGCGCCGCAAATTCTCTATGATGGACTAGATTACCAAACCAAAATGCTCCTTGAGACTATGTGTCAAGGAGATTTCTTAAAGAAAGATGAGGAACAGGCTTGGGTTTATTTGAAGCCTTAGCCGTAAAGGCCATTCAGTGGGAGTCTTGTCCTGAAAAGACTAACCCCACTACATCCAGAACCGGTATAAATTCCATTGAGTCTTCCATAGCTGTCGAGGCCAAAATTACACAACTGACGAGGAGACTAGAATTGTTAGAGGCTAGGCAACAAAACTCAGTGAACCAGATCAACCCGCATCAAATGCCAAATTCGGGTTGTACCTACTGTCATACCTTGACTCCCATTTTTGAGGAGTGTCCTGTATACCAAGCTCAACCGATGTTACCTAATGATATGACTGTAGTCTTTATCAGACCAAACTTCAGTTCTACTATAAGACATACAATCTAGGATGGAGGAATCATCCCAACTTTTCTTGGAGTCAGTCTGGTCCTGAGCAGCCAAGACAACATTTTTCACATCAATTTGTTGCTTAGACTCACCAACCTAATTTTCAGCCGACTTACTAACACAATTTTAGCCTGCTTATCAACAGCAACAAAATCATCCAGATAAAAAAATGACAGATTTGGATAGAGCGTTAGAAACCTTGTCAAAAACTCAAATCTCAATGGTGAATAGTCACAACCAGACTATTAATAGGCTAGAAATTCAGATAAGTCAATTGGCAAGGTCACTTAATGAAAGACAAAAAGGAACACTACCAAGTCAGCCATTGCCTAATCCAAAGAACTCCTTTCCCGTTAATGAAGCAGAGGACGTAATACCAAAACAATGCAACGTTGCTCATATTCTAAGGTCAGGAAAACAAGTAGATAACTAGGTTTCAAATGCTCCATTGTCCAATCCATCGATGTCTGCACAATCAAAGCCGGTTTCAAATGACCCGTCTTCATCATCAAGTTCATAACCATCCACTTCAAAGTCTAACGAAAAGGATAAATCAGTTGAGCAAACATACAAGCCTATTATACCAATCCCTAATAGGCTAGCAAACACCAAGACCATGCTCAAATAGAAAAGATAAGAGAGATGTTTAATCAAATCCAGATAAACGTGCCACTTCTTGATGCCATTCAACAAGTTCCAACATATGCCAAATTTACAAAAAACATGTGCACCAAGGAAAGGAAAACAAATATTCCCAAAAAGGTCTTCCTTGCATCAAACATCAGCGAGTTGCTATCCGGGCCCATCCCTGTAAAGTACAAAGACCCTGAATGCTCAACCATTTCAGCATTATAAGACAGACTGTCATAAACTGGGCACTGCTTGACCTGGGAGCAAGTATTAACTTTCTCCCATGTTTCGTGTATCAGCAACTCGGGCTGGGTGACCTCCATCCAACTCAGGTTACTATACAACTAGCTGATCATTCTGTAAAAGTTCCCAAGGGGAAATTATGGATGTCCATATACGGGCCAGAGAGTTCATCTACCTTGTAGATTTTATTGTTTTGAAAACACAACCCATACTGAATCCAAAAGCTCAGACCCCAGTCATTTTAGGACGACCATTCTTGGCAACAACAAATGCGATCATGAATTGTAGGAATGGGTCAATGCGCTTAACTTTCAGCAATATGACTAAGGAGGTGAATGTTTTCCACCTGAAAAAACAACAAAGAGATGTGGATGACCAATCATTTGAAGTGAACTTGATTGAAGGACTAACCAATGAACAGGAGGAAGAGCTAGAGTATGAGTCTGAATACGAATTTGACTTGGAGTCAGATGACTTCAACCTTGACCAGATAGTGGACTCAACAGTAGAGTGCACAATAAATGCAAGCCCAAAGATTCTCTTCCAAACAGAACAACCTTTGACGGATCATATTCCTTGTCCGAACTGAAAGCTTTTCTAGTCATCTCAAGTACCAGTAGTTGGGTGAAAAGGAAACTTTCCCAGTGATAATTGCTTCCTATTTAACGAAAAAATAAGAAGAGTATCTTCCTGCTGTGTTAAGAGAAAATAGGGAGGCTATTGGTTGGACCATGGCTGACATCAAGGGGATCAGCTCACCATTATAAAACATCGAATTCATCTGATAGAAGAGGCAAAGCCAAAATGAGACCCACAACGCAGACTTAACTCCATTATACAAGAGGTTATCCTTGTAGAGATCCTTAAACTGTTAGACAATGAGATAACTTATCTCATATCTGATTTCCAATGGGTGAGTGCAGTCCACACTATGCCCAAAAAAGCTGGCTTTACTGTGGTAGAAAATGCAAAAAAAAGAATTAGTACAAATTCGTCTTCCAACGAAGATTCGAGTTTGCATTGATTATCGAAAGATGAACTCCGCCACATGTAAAGACCACTTTCCTCTTCCCTTTATAGTTCAGATGCTAGAAAGACTGGCCGGTCACGAGTACTATTATTTCCTAGATGGATATTTAGGATACAACCAAATTCACATTGCTCCCGAAGACCAAGAGAAAATAACTTTCACTTGTCTCATTGGAACATTCGCATACCATAGTATGCCACTTGGATTATGCAACACTCCTGCAACGTTCCAACATTGCATGCTTAGTCTATTCGCGGATATGATGGAAAGATTTTTGGAGATGTTATGGATGACTTTTCAATTTACGGAGATTCCTTTGACCAATGCTCGCATTATGTCAAATTGGTTTTACAAACATGTATGGAAAAAATTTGACACTTAACTGAGAAAAGCGGAAGTTTTGAGATAAGGGATTGAGGTTGATAAGTGAGGTTGATAAGTCCAAGGTGAAAGTTGAAAAACACCTAGAGGGGGTGAATAGGTGTTAATGCTAATCTAATGATCTTTTTAAACAACTAAGTATAAAAGATGCAAGCGGTCACTCAAAACAAGAAATTGAAGCCGAATTCCCCGTGAAGGGCTCTAGAACTTCTCCTCTTTGATTCCTCTAGATTATGAGTTGAGACACGTAATTGCTTTCTTGTTGAAATGAGTAAAGACCGAAAATGCAAGTAAATAAAATGAGTGCAATAATGAAGTGCAAGCAAGTGGTATCACAAGTTAGAAATGTAAAGTAATGAAAAGCAATAAGAAAACCAATCGCAAACACAAGTAATTTGTTTCGAGGTTCGAGACATTGCTCTACGTTCCCGTCTTCACCACTATGAAGGATTTCTACTAAATCCACAAAGGAAATTTTCACACCGGAACCTTTACACCCAAGGGGATTACAATTGGTCTACACAAGACCGGAGTACCCAACTCCAACCAATCCAACCTCTACACAAGAGGGAACTCAACACAAGGAAATACAAGTCACTTGGTGATCAAAAGACCACAAACTCTCTCTTACAACTTCTTATAGAGTGGAGATGATTTTTGGCTCAAGAAGTGAAGTGAGAAAAATTTCAGTTGTAAATAAGTAAAAGGAACTTGTAGACCAACTGAAAACTTTTGCAAATGAAAGAACTTTGAAAAACAATGCAAGTAAACTTTCTTCTCTTTTGAAAAACTTGAAAAAATGGGAATTTTTCTTGTGAAAAACAAATAACCAATGACCTCTATTTATAGGGAGTGAATACATATCATCCATAATTGATACTAGGTCATTAGGGTAGAGTTTAGCCACTAGGAATTCAGAAATAGGTATAGAAAGCATTAAAAATAAACCAGAATTCAAGAAAGAGCCGTTGGGGTCTTTTGACGGCTGTCGGTCGATCAGGTCGGTCGACCGGCAGGCCACATGGCAAAAGAGCCGTTGGCTTCGGTCGACTGGTCCGGTCGACCGCAGGCTAAAAAAAAAGAAAGTTTTGAACTGTCGGTCGACCGGGCCGGTCGACCGACAAAACCTGAGACTAAGGGTCTTACAGTCGGTCGACCGATCGGTCAACCGTAAGATCTGTCGGTCGACTGGCCCGGTCGACCGACAGACCTGCACGGACGTGCACGCCCAAGGCCACAAGGCCGGTCGACCGGACGGTCGACCGATCTGTCCTGAAATAGATCCGGTCGACCGCCCGGTCGACCGTAAGGCCTGAAACAGAATACAAATAAAGAAATTTTGAACTTTAATAATTTTTGAAATATTTTTAAATGGTTTGAAGTTTAAGTAGCATGCTATAAGGAATGAAATACATGTATTAAACTAGATGTAAAAATATGAAATATTTTGAGACATGTATATCAATCAAACATGCACCAAAACCAACAAAACCAAAAACTTGTATTTTGAAGAGTGTATTTGTGTGTGTGTGTGTGTTTTTCTTGAGCACAACTATCATATCCTTACTCTTTAACATACTAATTCTTACAAAGGTTCTAGGTGACTACAAGATCTTCAATTTTGAGCTTCTCCATATGCATTATTGAATAACTTGAATCTTTGATCCCGAATTGAGTCAACTTGAGTCAAAACCACCTTCCTTTAGGGAAGAAAATATCTTGAATCTATAGAACTTTGAAACAAACTTAAATACTAAAATATGATTAGTACAAATAACTATATATGTTTTGTAATCATCAAAACTCCAAAACTGGGTGATTGTAATTTTGGGCCAACAAAAGTGATATCTAAACTCCCCGAACTAAAATGCCTAAAAGACAACAGATCTTTTTAGGGCACGCTAATTTTTATAGAAGATTTACTAAAGAGTTCAGAAAAATTGCTAGACCTTTAACTAATCTTTTAGGAAAAGATGTGCTCTTCAATTTTGATGATGAATGTCTAAAAGTTTAGGAGGAGCTGAAACAAGAACTTGTCTCTGCACCAATAATTTCGGCACCCGATTGGACTAGACTCTTTGAGGTCATGTGTGATGTCTCTGATTATGTCATTGGCGCTGTCCTAAGACAACACATTGATAACATGCAACACGTGATTTACTATGCGAGTAGGATGCTTAATGATGCCCAACTTAATTACACAACAACTGAAAAGAAATTTTTAGCAGTTGTGTTTGTGTTGGAGAAATTCCGGCAATATCTACTCTGGTCTAAAACAACGATGTTCACCGATCATTCCGTCCTATGATATTTGATGCAAAAGAAGGATGCTAAGGCTAGACTCATTCGTTTGATCCTTCTTTTGTAAGAGTTTGATTTAGAAATCAAGGACAAAAGGATGTTGAAAATGTGATGGCAGTTCATTTGTCTAGAATCCCAAATACACCAGTGGAAACCATCCCGATTAATGAAAACTTTCCTGATGAATACATCTTAGTGATCTGTAAAGAGCCTTGGTATGATGACATTGCAAATTATCTTGCAACCGAGCAAACACCTTCTAGTGGGTCAAGACAGGACAAACATTGCCTTTTCACTCCGATACGGTTCTTCTTCTGGGATGAACCATAACTATTCAAATATTTCACTGACCAGATCATTAGAAGGTGTGTTCCTGAGGATGAAAACCAAGTGCTGATATTTTCTCACACGAGTTTGCATGTGTGTACACTTTGGTCCACGTAAGACTGTGAAAAAGTTCTGCAGAGAGGGTTCTGCTGGCCTACTCTCTTTAAGGACTTCTACAATTTTTGCAAACTCTGTGTAAGATGTCAAATGACGGGGTCGAATCACACGTAAGGATATGGTGACCTTTACCCCAATTTTGGAAGTGAAAATTTTTGACGTGTGGGGTATTGATTTTACGGGACCTTTTCAACTTCTTTCGGTAACCAATTAAATTTGTTAGCCGTTGATTACGTTTCAAAGTGGATAGAAGCTGTGCCAATGAGGACGAATGAAAACCGAGTTGTCATTAAGTTTTTAAGAGAAAATATCATTTCACGCTTTGGAGCCCCCCGTGCGATAATAAGCAACAGCAGGAATCATTCCTGCAATCGGGCTTTTGAAGCCCTAATGCGGAAGTACTTCATTTCTCACAAATTATCCACGACACCATCTTCAGACGAACGGGTAGGTGAAAGTAACAAATAGATAAATCAAACTTATCCTGGAGAAAACCGTAGGACAAAATAGAAAGAATTAGTCGGTTAAGCTTATTGATGCACTATGGGCTTATCAGACCACCTACAAAATTGTTCTACAGATGTCTCCATATCGAGTGGTATTTGAAAAACCTTGTCATCTGCCAGTGGAGTTTGAGCACCGTGCTTTGTGAAATATTAGGCAACTTATTTTTGACTTTAAGAAGGAAGGTGACTTAAGAAAGTTACAAATTTCCGAGCTTGAAGAAATAAAATGAAGCGTATGATAACGCTCGGATTCTAAAAGTTGAACCAAACTCTTTCATGATCAGTCCATATATAGGAAGAATTTTATCCCTGACTAGAAGGTTCTACTGTACGATCTAGGCTTCACCTTTTTGCTGGAAAACTGAAGACACGTTAGTCAGGATCATTTCTTGTTCAAACCAGTTTTTCCACATGGAGCGCTTGAAATTTTTGATCCTAAGAACGATAATGTATTCAAAGTCAATGGTCAGAGATTAAAACCGTTCTTCACAACCGAGCCTGAGCCACACGGAACTTTTGAATTAGGTCTCTCTGACCCAGTATATGAGTAACTATACCGTTTTCTAATTTATCTTGCTTATCATTGTAAAAATCTTTTAGGGGACCCTCTTTTTGTTAATAACCGTTTTTTCCCTTTTTCTTTTAAAATAAAAATAATATATATATAATAAAAATAATAAAATAAATAATAAATATATATAAAACAAAAAAGTTTTTTTAGACATTATACAGAAGTTTTAAACCAAAATCCTCCTAAATCCTCAAAGGGTAAAAAAGGAAAGTCATAATTTTTCAGCCTATTTATACCCCTCTACTCTCTCCCACGGGTATCATCTTCCAAAATTTAACCAAGACTGGAGAGAAGAGAACGCAGCGCCACCAACCCACAAAACCCGACCCCTTTCTTCCTAAGTTTGCCAGGAAAATGCAAGTTTTGTCAAGATTCCGCGGCCTATCTACCAATCCAGCGGCGTCGCCAGAGTGTGGACCTGTTGCCATGGAGTGTATATCCCAGATCTACCACCAATTTCATCTTTGTGACCACTGAGACTGCTCTGGCAGTCCACCCTTCTTTTTTTCCCCACGATTTCTGGGGGAGGTTTGCATATCCTTTTCCCTCTCTTTGCGAATTTTTCTTCCATGGCTCCCACCATCTTTGTTGAGAAGAATTTCGCTAGAATTTTCATGGATGTTAATGGTTATGGCACTATTTTCCTAGATCGCATTAGGGAAAGGAATTGGTTTGACTAATATATGATAATGAGGATGGTGATGCATATTATTGCCCCGATTTGGTAACACAATTCTACACGCATTGACACATCCACCATTGATCACGATCCTCATACTTTCATTGTGCACTTTGATTAAAGGGATTTTCTTGTTAATATCAATACGATTGAGATGACCACACAGATCCCCTGTCCTCCATAATATGATGCACCATTGTCTCTCATCGATTATATGACTGTTATGGGTGTGAGATGTGAGAAGAAAGATCGTGGGCTCAAGGCGAGCACCACATTCCGTAATGTACATTGTGTTGGACAATGGGTCCAACACAATATCTTAGGTCTATATCACACCACATCTTTCAACAGAGCGGTGCTGCAAATTATATATAGCCTGATGACTAGGCAGCACATGGTTTGTTTGAACACCGTCCTCTGGCAACACATGGTTGCTAATTTTCAGCGCACTCGGGGTGCAAAGTATTCACATCAGGTCCTTGTCACTCGCCTGTGCAGACATTTTCTACCAGATGAAGTTTTTTCATCATATGATTGGGTCCACATTTTCATAAAGCGTATTACGAGTGCTTGTAATAATTGTCTTCATGTGGTATAGACACCTACCATATTGACAAAGGACGTTCCTGCTGAGACTTCCTCAGAGAACGGAGTGAGGAATAGGATGAGGGTGCCTTTAGGCAACAACCACCACCTAGTGACACTAAGACTTTCATGTCATCTATTTGAAAGGGCATGAAGAAAATCTTTAAGGAGCAAGCCAAATTAAGAAAAAAAGTGGAGAAACAAAATGAGAAGTTAGAAAGAATTAAGGAGGGTTTGCGGCGTTCTCAATCTATGGGCCCAAGTACTTCAGCTGGCCCAAGTAGGCGCCCTAGGTGATTTCTCACTATTACCTATCTCATGCATTCACATTTTATTTTTCATACATTGAGGATAATGCATATGATAGGTGTGGGGGGCACTAACGTAAATTTTCTTTCTTTATTTTAGCTTTTTAGATTTTTTTCTTTTAGATTTGTCCTTTCTTTTAGGAAATTTCTTTTCCTTTATAATAAAACATTTTTCTCTTCTTTTAGGAAATTTCTCTTATAAAAAATTTGATCCATTTTTAAGAAAATTAACTTGATCTTAGAAATTAGGAAAACTCTAAACTAAGATTTCTTAATATAAGTTCAAGAAGAAGAATTATTGTATTTTTATGTTAAGAAAGAAAGAGTAGAAAGATAATTAGATTTTGAATTTTTCTTAAGTATTATATACATTTACATGTTGGGGATTAAAACAAAGACCTGAATACCTTTATTTATAAATATATATATATACAATAAAAATTATAAATATAAATAAATAAACACTTGATCACCAATTGAGCTGATTAGTTGTGCCTTAAGAAACATGAGCAGTCACGGCTAAAGGTGGTTAAGTTCTTAGCATTCATGGTCTTGTTTACTCGAGTCCTTGAACCCTAAGGATGTATTCTCATGTGGTGCCCTAAGATCATCTGGTCTGGGAGTCATCGATACAAAGCTCGCTACATGGGTAAATTAGAAAGCATAATGAAGCTAAGAAAAATAATAAGTATATATATATGTCTATATAAAATATATATGTATATGTATATGAAAATATAAATAAAAGTATCATGGTCTAAGTGCAATTCCTCATACATATAAGTGTATATATTTCGGCTTGATATAAAATCTAATGATCTCTCTACTTTTGAAACTTAACCTTAATTGAATACAAATCTTCGAGTGGAGACTTATAATTAGGAAGGAATAGTTTAGGTTAACTAAAACCATAAGATCACTTAAATTTTTGCAAAAATGGTTCATTAACTTTTTTCTTTCTTTCTTTGAAAAATCACAAACATTTGTTTCCCTTTTTATGCACTTTGTGGGTGTAATCCGTTGAAAATCCTCATGAGACAAAACTCCTCCTCTAGGGTAACCTAGAGGTTTAACGGCTTGTTGCACGTGCTCAGTGCAATCGCGTCACCTGTAAAGTGTAATAAGTTCTTTGTTTAGTTTCTTAGTTAGTTTTTGCCTTTTTATTTTGCTCGACGACGAGCAAAAGACAAGTGTGGGAGTGTGATTAGTAGTTAAGTTTGCATCATTATCATCACAATTCCTACCAAATTATGTTAATTATGTGAATAATAAATCTCTCTTGGTATTTTGTAGATAACTAAAAGGTCAAGGGCAAGATTGTAACATAATTCTGATTTTCCAGCCAATTTTCATATTATTGAGGAGTTTTCTTGAGGAGCAAGAAAGATCCTTCTAGATAGGAGCAGATTAGTCCTAAAAATAAGAGGATGAACCTAGACTAATACTAGTTCAAGTACGTGAAGAATTGGATTATTCCCAGAAGCTTCCCTTCTAGAAGAGAGACAGCTGGAATCGGATCAAGCAAAGTGCGCCTAATTAAGCTTTTCCGTGGCAAAAGAGAGTCACGGATCAAGGACACGTGTCCCTTCGTTTCGTGCTTCCCAAGCCACTGCAGCCTATAAATACCTTGTAAATTCACCCGAGAGAGCGTTAGACAGAAAACAGAGAGCAGATTATTATATTGCTTGTGCTACTCTAGTTGTTCTTTTCTTGCATCATTGCAACCCTAGTCTAGGTTTTAATTTCCAGAAATTAAGTGCGGAAGAGAAAGTGCTTTGTAAGTGATTCAAGTGACAAATCAATGCAAGGATTACTTCTTTCTTTATTGTTCTTTCTTGCATCTTTTACTTTGTGTTTTTTGATTCATGTCTCTAACAATTGCTAACATCTCTAACAAGCTTTACATTCCATGTTTTTTGTTCATGTCTAGGTAATCTTCTTCTTACATGGCTAATTAACTATTAACCCACTAACCCCAACTACTTCGATGATAACCCACATGAATCTATAGCATGTCAATGAGCCTTGTGCAAGTAAGAGTTATGATTGGCTTATGATGACGGGTTCTAACTCTAACTCTCTAACAAGAACTCTCATATTTCATGCTTTAAATTTATGTTCTTGATGATCTATTGATTGTCTAACTTGCTTGATTTGATTTGGAGAATGCATGTTCATCTTTGTCAATATCAATAGTGTACTTGTTTCTCACCTTAATCTCGTCTTAAAACGGATCTTGATAGAGTGATGTTCAAATTTTTACCATGTAACGCAAAGTGGAGAGTGAAAAACTTTCATAAGAACACACATGACTAGTTCTTAATGCACAAGACTCATGAAGTCCAAGGATTCATTGTGAGGCCCAATCTTCAAGCAAGTTAACGGTTAGTGGGGTTCATTAGTCGAATATTAGCCATGCAATCTTTCTCATTCTACAACTTAAACTTTTCAAGCAATTTTTCTTTCACATCTTCAATTTTCTTCAAACTCTTTTTTACACTTCTTTTCGCAAAGTTTTTTTTCTAAAACTTCTTTTAAAACTTTCTTTTAGTTTCTTTAAGCTTCTCTTTTCTTTTATTTGGTTTCCAATCATCGCTTTCTTAAACCCCATTTCTCCTCTCTTTTGTTTTCACTCACGTTCTTACTTACAACCAAATCACATTCACACTCTTTCTTCTTTCTTTCTTTTATTTTTAACTGAAACAAGAATGACATATTTTGAAGAGAACAAAGTAAGAACCGGACAAAGCTTCTATCGCTCTCCCTCCCTGTAGATGCGACTTGTTTTACCATTTGGTTAGGACGAATAGTTCGAAAGGGCATAAGCACAACTACTGAAGGATATAACTCACATCAATAATGAACTCTTAGCTCTGGTGCTTGTATTGTTTCAATACACTTTCCTTTGCCCTACCAACAATTATCAAGCAGGCAAGCAAATAAGCGAACATCCAAGTGAAGCTAACGCACAACACTAGACGCCATCACATTTGGTGTGATTATCGCTCGCGGCGAGGCTAACGCACGCGCGCGGTGGTGGGTAAACCGCTCTGCATCACCTGTACCGAAGTCGTGCCCACGACGTAACTACGTTCGGCCAAAATTAGCGATAGAGTTCTAGGCTTTCCTATTAGGCATAATTAAGAGTCCTGACAGTTTGTGTGCACTCCCTCTTTCGAGGAAGTGGGCGAGAGCCCAAATGGCTAATAGGGCCACAAGGCCGAGTAGGTACCTGCAGAGGTGTTAGTATCAAACACAAGCATGTATGTACAGTAGCAGGTAATGACTAAGTTATCAGTAGAGTGGTGAAGCCTAGAGGCTGAGCAAGGTAGAAATAAAGTCAGTGAGCAGACAAGTTAACAATCAAGTGGAACTAAGTAAAGCTAGAGTGTGGCTAACACACAGCACTGACATCATCACGTTCGACGTGATTACTGTTCGCAGTGAAGCTAACACACACGTGTGGTGGCGGGTAAACCGCTCCGCATCACTAGTGACGAAGCCACACCTATGGTGTAACTACACCCGGACGGAGTTAGCGGTAAAGCGCTAGGCTCACCTACCAGGCGGGGCCGAAAGACCTGACGGCCTGTGCGCCCAAAGGGCTGTAAAGAGACCATAAGGTTTAAGCGCACTCCCGGTAGTTATCACAAAACTCAGAGGGTGCACGGAGTAAACTTATTGAGTAGCAAGCCCGGAAAATGGGCTATACCTGCAACCTGCACCAGTGTTAGTACCACACGAGCACACATTTAAACATGATAATAACTAGACTATCCGTGGAGTGGTAATCCCGGAGGCTAACGACCATGAAGAGTCAGCTACGCATGATAATAGAGCAGATATCACATCAATATACAAGTACAGAAATTTAAACTATGCTATTACAACCATTCGTCATACCAATCCAGATACATCACGCCGGTACAATATACATGTCCACAGAATATAAGTACACACTCACACTGGTACATACACGTGTCCACACATGAATACAAATATACTAATACAAATTCAACAGTCCACAAAAAATACAATATATTGTTCATATAATACATATCACCTGTCGAACGGGGAACCCAGAATGAGGCGAGAACACTCGCCTAAATCTTTAAAAACTATCGTAAAATCTCAAAACTCCAAATACACGTGTACGGGCACCACCCAGCATTGTAGAGAGGGAAATATCTAGAGAGAGAAAGTGGGGGAATCAAGAGAGAATTAGAGATCTAGAGAGAGGTCGGGAGAGAGAGAAAGAGAGAGATAGAGAGAGAAAGTGAGATCAAGAGAGAGAATTGGAGAGAGAAAGGGAAAGGAGAGGGGTGGTCGGTGCCGTCCAGCCAGTGGTGGCCAATAGTGGCATTGGTCGTCAGCGGCCCACCGACAGGGGGGAGAGAGGACGGGGAAGAGAGAGAGAGAGAGAGAGAGCGAAGAGAGAGGAGAAAGAGAAAGAGAGGGAAAGAGAGAGATCTAGGGGAAATAGAGAGAGCTCCAGTGGAGAAGAGAGGGGGAGCTGGCCGGCACGGCAGCCGGCCAGGTGGTCTGTGGCGCTGGCCGCCACGGCCGTAAGGAGGAGGAAAGGAAGAGAGGCGAGAGAGAGAGAGAGAGAAAAAGAGAAAGGAAAAAGAAGAAGAAGAAGAAAAAGAAAAGGAAAAAAAGGAGAGGGGCAGAGAGGGGAGGTCGGCGCGACGGTCGGCGGCATCAGGTAAGGTCGTCGAAGGTTGGGCGACGGCAGATCTGGCCGTGGTGGCGACGGATTTGGTAAAAGGTGGCCTGATTTGGGGAGAGGGGAAGTGAAGTGAGAAAAAGAGAGAAAGGAAGAGAGAGGGAGAGAAAGAGATAGAAATAGGGCAAGTATTTGTGGGTGGCTGGTATCATGCCACGTGGCAAGCCTATGAGATGGGAAAAAGCGTGAAATCTCTAAAGTAAAATAATATATAATAATAAGGTAAAATTCGAGAAATTCAGAAAAATCCCTAGAGGTAGAAAACATCCTCCTGAGTAATAATATGAAATCAATTTTCAGAAATTCAATCCCATTATCAAATTAAAAATCCTGAAATCAACCGGTGATACAGGTCGACATCAAATCCGATCGAGTTTTGATAAATTCAGAAAAATCTCCAAAAATATACTAAAGTAGAAAATACGATTCTAAAAAAATAATGTGAAAGCAAACTCTAAAAATTCAAATCCTTTGTAAATTAAAAATTCGAGAATTGACCAACGATATCGATCGCTACCGATATTGAGGATTTTGCAGAATAATTCAAATTTTTTTTAGAAAATCATGATAAATCTAAAATATTAATAAATGATGTTTGAAACTAAAATCAATCAAATCTGACTACCAAAAAGATCAAATCGAGCAGTACACTGGGATTGGATCTCCGGTTCAGACTTGGGTTGAACGAAAACACAGAAAAGAAAAGAAAAAGGCTTAAGAAACTAAAAGAAAGTTTTTTTACAAAAAGTTTCAGAAAAGAAAGCTTAGGAAAAAAAAAGAGTTTGAAGAAAAGTGAAGAAGTGTAAAGGAAAATTGCTTTAAAAGAAATTTAAGTTGTAAAATTTGGAAGAAGTTGCATGGCTAACATTCTATTAATTAACCCCACTAACCGTTAACTTATTGAAAATAGAGCCTCACTTTGGATCTTTGGCCTTTATGAGTCTTGTGCAATGAGAACTAGTCATGTGGTGTTATAATGAAAGTACATCACCTCCCATTGTGCTCAACGCGGTAAAAACTTGAACATCATCCAATTAAGATCCATTTTAAGACGAGATTAGGGTGAGAAATAAGTGCACTATCGGTATCGGCATAGGTGTTCGGGAATTCTCCAAGTACAAAATAAGCAAAATAAATAATCAATAGATCATCAAGAACATATTAGTTAAGCATGAAATATGAGAGTTAAAATGTTTGTTAGTGTGCTAGAGTTAGAACCCTTCATCATAAGTCAATCATAGATCTTGCTTGCACAAGGCTCTTTGGCATGCTATAGATTCATGTGGGTTATCTTCAAGCAAGTTAAGGTTAGTGAGTTAATAGTTAGTTAGCCATGTAAGGAGAAGATTAGCTAGACATGAAGTAAGAGCGTGGAATGTAAAGCTTACAAGAAATATTAGCCATGATTAGGAGCAAGAATTGAAAAGCACAAGTAGAAGATGCAAGAAAGAGCAATGAGGAAAGAAGTAATCCTTACATTGAAGTATCACTTGAATCAATTACAATGGTTATCTCTCTTCCCCACTCAATTTCTGAAAAATAAAAACCCTACATTAAATTGCAATGATGCAAGAGAAGAATCACAAGAGTAGCTCAAGTAAAGGAGGTGCTTTGCTCTCTGTTTTTTTTTCTAACCCTCTTTCTGGTGAATTTACAGGATATTTATAGGTTGCAGTGGCTTGGGGGGCTCGAAACGAGGTGCCAGGTGTCGTTGATCTACGACTGCTTCTAGAAGATTGCCGTGAAAATGTGGGGCAAAAGCTGCGTTTCAGCGACAATACAATGGCCATTTGCGCTAATCTAGCTCCAACCGTTTATCTTCTAGAAGGAGATATCCAAGGAATATCCATCTCTCCACGCATTTAGGCTAGCATTAGTCCAGATTCATCCAATTATTTTAGGACTAATCTTCCCCTATCTAGAATGATCATTCTTTCTCTTCAAGAAAACTCTTTAAAAATCTGAAAAATAGCTAAAAATTCTAGATTATTTTACAGCCTTGCCCTTGGCTTTTGATTTATCTGCAAATTACCTATAAAGAGAGTTATTGGCAAAATATTAAACATAATATGGTAGGTAATGTGACGATTATGATACAAAATTAACCACTAATCACACCCCCACACTTTTGTCTTTGCTCGTCCTCGAGCAAAATAAGGGAAAAAACTAAACTAAGGAAGTTATTACACCACTTTCGCAGGTGGCGCGATTGCACTGAGCACGTGCAACAAGCCATTAGATCTCTAGGTTACCCTAGAGGAGAATTTTTATCTCCTGAGGGTTTTCAGCGGATTACACCTACAAAATCCATAAAAAGGGTAACAAATGTTAGTGATTTTTACAATGAAGGAAAAAGAAAGAAAGTTTATGATCCATTTCTTGCAAAAATTTAATTGATCTTATGGTTTTAGGTTAACCTAAACTGTTCCTTCTAATTATAAGTTTCTACTTGAAGTTTTGTCTTTAATTTAAGGTTAAGTTTCAAAAGTAGAAAGATCATTGAATTTTGCATCAAGTCTAGAATATATACACTTATATGCATGCAGAATTTGCATTTAAGCTATGATACTTTTACTTATATGTATGTATATACAATTTTTTATTTTTTTATATAGACATATATGTACACTTATTGTTTTCCTTAGCTTCATTAGGCTTTCTAATTACCCATGTGGCAAGCCTTGTACCGACGAATTTCAGACCAGATGATCTTAGGGCACCGGATGAGAATACATCCTTAAGACTCAAGGACTCGAGTAAACAAGGCCACGAATGCTAAGAACTTAACCACATTTAGGCGTGATTGATCATGCTTCTTAAGGCACAACTAACCAGCTTAATTGGTGATCAAGTATTTATTTATTTATATTTACAATTTTAATTTTATATTTTATATTTTATATTTCTTTTTTTTTATATATATTTTACAAATAAAGGTATATAGGTCTTTGTTTAAATCCCTTAACATGTAAATGTATATAATATTTAGGAAAAATTCAAAATCTAATTATCATTATGCTCTTTCTTTCTTAACCTAAAAATCGAACAACTGTTCTTATTTTAACTTATATTAAGAAATTCTAGTTTAGATTTGCCCTAATTCCTAGGATCAAGTTAATTTTCTTAAAAATGGATCATTTTTTTGTTTTTATTTTTTAATAAAGGAAAAGAAAATTCCTAAAAGAAAGAAAAATCTTAAAAGAAAGAAAAGAAAAGTTTTTTTATAAAGAAAAAATCCTAAAAATCCTATTAAATCTCCTAAAAGAAAAAATCTATGTTAGTACCCCCCCCAAACACCTATTATATGCATTGTCCCTAATGCATGAAAAGTGAATATGTGAATGCATAAGATAGGTAATGGAACAAAATCACCTCGGACGACTACTTGGGCCAGCTGAAATACTTGGGTCCATGGACTGAGAACGCCGCAATCCATCCTCAATACGTTCTAGCCCTTCATTCTGTTCCTCCACTCTTTTTCTTATTTTGTTTGCCCCTAAATATTTTCTGCCCTTCTTCATGAAATGGAGGACATGAAAGTCTTAGTGTCACTCGGGGGTGGTTGTTACCAAAAGGCACTCTCATCTTTCTCCTCATTTCGTTCCTCTGAGAAAAACTCAACAGGAACGTCCTCTATCATAGCGGCGGGTGTCCACACCGCATGAAGGCAACTATTATAGGCACTAGTGAGGCGCTCAGTAGATACATGGACCCGGCCATAGGCGAAAAAACTTCATCTGGTAGAAAATGTCTGCATAGACGGGTAATAAGCGCCGGATGTGAATATTTTACATCCCTAGTGCGCTGTAAGTTGGCAAGCATGTGTTGCCATATGACAGTGCTTGACATTCGAGTGCTGTCTGGTCATCAGGCTGTGTATAATCTGCAGCACCGACCGGTTAAAGGTTGTGGTGTGATCTAAACCTAGTATATTGCGTTGAACACATCGTGCAACACAATGTACATTTCAGAATGTGGTGCTCGCTTTGAGCCCACGGTCTTTTTCCTCACATCTCACTTCCGTAACCGTCATATACTCAATTAGAGGTAAGGAGGCTTGATGTTGTGGAAGACGGGATGTGCGTGACCATCTCAAGTGTGTTAACATTGATAATAATATCCCCAGTCTTAAAGTGTACAATGAAAGCTTGTTAGTCATGATCGATGGTTTTTGTGTCAATTAGAGTGTAAAATTGATAACCAATTCAGAACAATAATAAGCATCAAAATCTTCATTGTCATACACAAGCCCAAACTAATTTCTCTCTCTTATACGATCTAAAAAGATTGTACCATAGCCATGAATATCCGAAAAAATCCTAGCAAAATTCTTTTCAGCGAATATGGAATGGGCCGTGGACAAAAATTCATAAAAGAGAGGAAAGAAGATGTGCAAACCTCCCCTGAAAGCTGTGGGGGAAAGAAATCTGAGGATGGACTGCCGTAGCAGTCACAGTGATTGCAGAGGAAAATTTTGGGTAGATTTGAGATCTACACTTGATGGTGTCTGAAGGGGACCTTGGCAGCGCTCCTGGTTCCTTAAAAAAGCCGCGGAAGAGCTGCGATTTGGTGCTTCCGCGACATATTGGTGGGCAGAGGGATCGGGGCTTTGATGGGTTGCGACGCTTCTCTTCCTCTCTCTCTCTAGATCTAGGTTAAGATTCTAGAAATGACACCCGTGAGAGAGATAGGAAGGGTATATATAGGCTGAGAAAGTATGCCTTTCCTTTTTTTACCCTTAAAGGATTTTGAAATTTTGAATAGGGAATTTGGGGGTTTTAAAAATTCTGTACAAAATCCAAACTCTTTTTGGTTTTATTTTTATTTTTATTTATATTATTTTTTAATTTATTTTTATTTGAAGAAAAGGAAAAATGGTAATTTACAGAAAAGGAGTCCCTTAAAAGATTTTTATATAATAAACATGGGATTTTAGAGAAGGGCCTGGTCACTCATGTACTGGGTCACAGAGACCCAGTTCAAAAGTTCTATGTAGCTCAGGCTCGGTGGTGAAAAATGGTTTTAATCTCTAACCATTGACTTTGAATACATTATCGTTCTTAGGATCAAAGATTTCAATTGCTCCATGTGGAAAAACAGTTTGAATAAGGAAAGATCCTGACCAACGTTTTGCAGTTTACTAGCAAAAAGTTGAAGCCTAGAGTTGCATAGTAGAACCTTTTATTTAGGGACAAAATTCTTCTTGTGTATAAACTGATCATGAAAGAATTTGTTTCTACGCTTAGAAATTCGAGCGTCATCATGGGCTTCATTTCTTATTTCTTCAAGCTAGGAATTTGCAACTTTTTTAAGTCACCGATTTTTTTCAAGTTAAAATTCAGTTGTTTAATAGCCCACAAGGCACGATGCTCAAGCTCCACAGGCAAATGGCATGGTTTTTCAAATACCAATCGATATGGAGACATCACTAGGACAGTTTTGTAGGCGGTCCGATAAGCCTATAGTGCATCAACAAGCTTAACAGACTAATCCTTCCTGTTTTGTCCTACGGTCTTCTCCAAGATGAGTTTGATTTGTCTATTTATCACCTTCACTTGTCCATTAGTTTGAGGATGGTAGGCCATGGATAATTTGTGAGAAATGTAGTACTTCCGCATTAGGGCTTCAAAAGCCCGATTGCAGAAATAACTCTCGTTGTCGCTTATTATCGTACGGGGGGCTTCAAAGCGTGAAATGATATTTTCTCTTAAAAACTTGATGACAACTCGGTTGTCATTCGTCCTAGTTGGTACAACTTTCACCCACTTAGAAACGTAATCAACGGTTAATAAAATGACTGATTGACAAAGAAAATTGGAAAGGGTCCCATGAAATCAATACCTCACAAGTCAAAAATTTCTGCTTCCAGGATTTGGGTAAGGGGCATCATATCCTTACGTGTGATTCGACCCGTCATTTGATATCTTGCACATAGTTCACAAAAAGTATAGGAGTTCTTAAAGAGAGAGGGGCAGTAGAACCTACTATGTAGAACTTTCTCAGCAGTTTTTAATGGACCAAAATGTCCACCACATGCAAACTCGTGACAAAATGTCAACACACTATGATGTTCATCCTCAGAAAGACACCTTCTAATGATCTGGTCAAGGCAATATTTGAATTGATATGGTTCATCCAAAAGAAGAACTGTATCTGCATGAAAAAGCGATATTTGTCCTATTTTGACCAGCTAGAAGGTGTTCGCTCGGTTGTAAGGTAATTTGCAATGTCAGCATACCAGGGTTCTTTACACATCATTAAGATGTGTTCGTCAGAAAAACTTTCGTTGATTGGGATCATTTCCGCCGGTGCGTTTGGAATCCTATAAAGGTGATCAACCATCACATTTTTGACGCCATTTTTATCCTTTATTTCTAGATCGAATTCTTATAAAAGAAGGATCCAACGAATGAGTCTAGCCTTAGCGTCCTTCTTTTACATCAAATACGTGAGGGCGGAATGGTCGGTGAAAATCGTTGTTTTAGACCAAAGTAGGTATTGGTGGAATTTCTCCAACGCAAACACAACTGCTAAAAATTCCTTTTCAGTTGTCGTATAATTGAGTTGAGCTTCATTAAGCATCCTACTAGCATAGTAAATCATGTGTTGCCTATTATTAATGTGCTCTCCTAGGACAACACCTATGGCATAATCAGAGGCATCACACATGACTTCAAAGGTCTAGTCCAATCTGGTGCTGATATTATCGGTGCAGAGATAAGTTTTTGTTTTAGCTCCTCCCAAGCTTATAAATATCCATCATCAAAATGGAAGGGCACATCTTTTCCTAAAAGATTAGTTAAAGGTCTAGCAATTTTGCTAAACTCTTTAATAAATCTTCTGTAAAAACCAAGGTGCCCTAGGAAAGATCTGATGTCTTTTAAGAATTTAGGTTCAGGGAGTTTTCCTATTACCTCTACTTTGAATTTATCAACCTCGATTCCTCTACTTGAAATCTCATGCCCAAGGACGATTCCGTGTTTGACCATGAAATGACACTTTTTCTAGTTAAATGTCAAGCTCTTTTCCATATATCTATGTAAGACAAACTTGAGATGATGCAGGCATTGGTCAAAGGATCTCCATATATCAAAAAATCAACCATAAAAATCTCCAAAAATCTTTCTACCATGTTTGAGAAAAGACTAAGCATGCAACGTTGGAACGTTGTGAAGCGTTGCATAACCTAAATGGCATTCGCCGGTATGCAAACATTCTAAATGGATAGGTGAAAGTTGTCTTTTCTTGATCCTCGGGAGCAATTGAAATTTGATTGTATCCTGAATATCCATCCAAAAAATAATATATGCGTGTCCTGCCAATCTCTCGAGCATTTAATCTATAAAAGGAAGAGGAACTGATCTTTACACGTGGCAGCGTTCAGCTTGCGATAATCAATACAAACTTGTATCTTCGTTAGAAAACGAGTCTGTACTAATTCCCTTTTATCATTCTCTACCACAGTAAAGCCAGCTTTCTTGGGCACAGTATGGACTGGACTAACCCATTGGCTATCAGATATGAGATAAATTATCTCATTATCTAGCAATTTCAAGATTTCAGTACGGATAACCTCTTGCATAATGGGGTTCATTCGACGTTGTGGATTACGTTTTGGCTTGGCCTCTTCTATCAGGTGAATCTTATATTGCACAACAGATGGGCTGATCCCTTTAATGTCGGCCATGGTCCAACCAACGGTCTCTCTCTTTTTCCTTAATACAGCAAGAAGATCCTTTTCTTGTTGTTCCATCAGATGAGAAGTTTTTATCACAGGGAAAGTTTCCTTTTCACCCAAGTACTAATATTTGAGATGACGAAAAAAAAACTTTCAGTTATGAAGAAGGGGTATGATCTATCAAGAGTTGTTCTTCTTGCAAGGAAATGATTGGGGTCACATTTGTTGCCCACTCAACTGTTTAGTCTACAATCTGGTCAAGATTGAAGTCATCTGACTCCAAATCAAATTCATGATTAGACTCGTATTCTAACTCCTTTTCATGTTCATTTGTGAGTCCTGCAATCAACTTCACCTCGAATAATTAGCTATTCAAGTCCCGATGTTGTTTTTCTAGGTGAAAATATTTGCCTCCTTTGTCATGTCACCAAAAGTCAAATGCATAGACCCGTTCCTACAGTTTATGATCGCATTCGCAGTTGCTAGGAAAGGTCATCCTAGAACCGGGGGTTTGAGCTTCGGTTTTGCATGGATTGTGTCTCCAGAATGATGAAATCTACGGGGTATATGAACTCTCCGATTCGTATAAGGACATCTGTAATTTCTCCTTGGGAGTATTTACAGAACGATCAGCTAATTGTATAGTAACCCGGGTTGGAAGGAGGTCGCCTAGCTCGAGTTGCTGATACACAAAAAAATGAAGCAAATTGATACTTGCTCCCAAATCAAGCAGTGCCCAGTTTATTGTGGTCTGTCCTATGATGTATGAAATGGTTAGACTCCCAGGGTCTTTGTATTTTACAGGGATGAGCCCGGTTAACAATTCATTGATGTTAGATGCGAGGAAGACCTTTTTGGGAACATTTGTTTTTCTTTTCTTAGTACACATGTCTTTTAGAAATTTAGCATATGATGGAACTTGTTGAATGGCATCAAGAAGGGGCACATTTATCTGGACTTGATTAAACATTTTCCTAATCTTTTCTATTTGAGTATTGGTCTTGTTGGTTTCTAGCTTATTAGGAAATGGCACAATAGGCTTGTGAGTTTGCTCAATTATTTTATCCTTTTAATTAGACTTGAAAGTGGATAGTTGTGAACTTGATGATGAAGATGGATCATTCGGAACTTGTGGTGTAGTCACAGGAGGATTATACACTGGATTGTTCAAAACTGAGAGATTAGAAACCTTGTTATCAACTTATTTTTCAGATCTTAGGATATGAACAGTGTTGCATTATTTTGGAGTTATGTCCTCAGCTTCATTAATAGCAAACGGGTTCTTTAGATTAGGCAATAGCTGACTTGATAATGTTCTTTTTTGTCTTTCATTCACTGAGTTAGCCAATTGACCTATTTGAACCTCTAGCATATTAATAGCTTGATTATGTTGTTCATCATTGAGGCTTGATTTATGGACAAGTTTTCTATCATTTTCTCCAAATCTGTCATTTTTCTATCTAGATGATTTTTTTGCTGATGTTAGTAAGTGGGCTGAAAATTGTGTTGGTACGTCGGCTGAAAATTGGGTTGATTTTGATGGAAATTGGTTTGATGAGTTTGAATAGCGTATTGATGTGGAAACTATTGTCTTGACTGCTCAGGACTGAAAATACACCTAGAGGGGGGTGAATATGTGTACTAGCTAATCTAATGATAAATGATGCAGAATTAAAAACTAATTGCAACACACTATGTGGAACCAAAGAGTGTAGCCGAATACGCGGTGATGGGCTCTAGATTATCTCCTCTAGATTCTTCTAAATAAGAGTTGAGGTGCTATATGAAGCTCTCTTGGTTCAACACTAGCTAGGGCATACTATCAATACCAAGCATATATATGATATGAACAATATGATGCAATGCAATGTATAAGAGAGAGCTTAGAGATAGTGGGTCAAACGCAAACACCGAGATATGTTTCGAGGTTCGAGCCACTGCTCTACGTCTCCGCCTTCACACAGAAGGATTTCTACTATGTCCACACAGGACCTCCCACGCAGGGAACCTCCACCGAGGAATTTACAATTACAAAGTTAGGAGTACACAACTTCTCTCTCCAACACAACCACCTCTACACAAGAAGTAAGGCACAAAGCCAAAATAACAATCACCTCTACACAAGAGGGATAAGACAGTAAGCCAAACTCAACCACAATCACCTCTACACAAAGAAGGATAGCTACAAACCCAAAGCACAACCTCCTCTACACTTAGACGGATAAGCACAAACCCAAAGTAAAGAAGGGATTACAACTTGGTGATCTCAAAGATCACAAACAACTCTTGGTGATCTCAATAGACCATAAACTATATTTCTCACAAAAACAAGATCCTATAGATAGGATAGAGATGATAGCTCAAGTGTGAGAAAATAAGGTGTTTGAAAAATAAATCACAAAGAAAAATACATGGAAAAAATACTAAATGAAGATAGAAACAAAGATCAAAACCAATTTCCCGAAGACTATATTTTTTTATGATTTTTTCAACCCTTGAAAAAAATAAAATATAAATCTTTTTGGCACAAAAACTCCTCAAAAACTTGCTGCTAAAACAATTGTATAGATGTGAAATTTGCTCTTAAAATTCTTGTTAAAACACAGCCAAAGAGGACCCATTTATATAGGCCCCAGACAAAAGAGCCTTTGGCAACTGGAAAGGGCAAAATTGCCGTTACGATCGACCGGCCGGTCGACCGACGCAACGGTCATATTTCTGACCATTGTGCCTCCGGTCGACCGCCCGGTCGACCGGCAGCACCCGAGAGTTGGGTGCTTACAGTCGGTCGACCGTGCGGTCGACCGGCCTTGTAGGCTGGGTCCATGCACGTCCTCGTGCACATCAGTCGACTGGTCTGGTCGATCGACCAATGGTCCGATCGACCGCCAGCTGATCTGGTTGGGTTATATCAGAACTTGAAATTTAGGTATTTTAACTCCAATAAACTCCCATAAACACTCCTAAATTTCATAAAAATAAGTTCTTGTTAGATCTTTGAATAACAAATATGTGTGACCAAAAATCAACACATATTACGAACTATTTGAACTATTTTTGTGATATAAAATATTTGGCCTTAAATAAAAACGGTATTTTCTAAAAACCAAACTTTGAAATAGAAATCCGATTTTCCCAAACTTGTATAAATACAAAAGTAAGATATTAAAACACTTTTTGAAGCATATTGTATATGGATAGAATCCAATACACATGTAATGTATATATATCTATGTTTTTGACATGAAATCTAAAAATAGATTTTGTTAATTATAAAACTCTAAACTCATGAAATAGACCATCAAAATAAGTTTTTCTAAATATGTGAAGCACAGATGTATATAGATGAAATCTAATATACATTTAAATCATGTAAACTTGTTTTGATTCTATCTATTCATGAAAATCATATATATGTATATTTGAAATCCAAAACCGATTAACTGAAAAACCAAACATATTAAACTTGTGTGTATGTGAACTTGAGCATATCAATACTATCTATCTTTACACAAGATCTAAACAAACCGAAGTCTTCTTGTCGACTCTTTCTCCAAGCTGACTCGATTCAAACACAATCCAACGAGTTTGACTCCATCCGAGTGCTAGATGCGATCTTGACGCTCGAGCTCTTGAATCTACATGTGTTAGCTCCCAAAACTCTTTTGTTTAAATTAAACACCTACTAATATCTTAATCAATAACTGAAACTATATAAACACAAGATCATTAGTAAACTAACCTTCATAAGTTAGTCATCATAAAACTAAGGTGAAAGGCCTCTGCGTAACAATCTCCTCCTTTTTGATGATGACAAAACTCATGAGATTATATATATGCATCCATTAAGGATAGGCTTCATAAAAGCTCCCCCTTAACCTATGCATAATCAATAAACTTATAAAGATACGCAATGGAACTCAAGATACCAATAAAAAAACATATATAGAGAACACATAGTAAAACATGCATATATAAACCTGAATTCTTCTCCCCCTTTTTGTCACACATCAACAAAGGGGTGAAGACAAACAAACAATAAACATATCTTAAAAACAAATTTTGATACCAATGAACACAATTGTAATACCCTTTCCCGGAATACGTACTTAGTTACGTATTCGGCCCTTTGACCGTATCTTCCGATTTACCATCCGTATTTGACCGATTTTAATTTCAAACATCATTTTATAATACTTTAGATTTTATGTGATTTTCTAGAATTTTCTGAAATAAAATGAATTTCTTCAAAACCGGTGTCGGCCAGTACCGCTGACCAATTTCCGAATTTTTTATCTTCCAATCTGTTAGGAATTTCAAGAAAGTCCTTTAGACTTTATTGCTTAGAATCATAATTCCTACTTATACTCTTTTTCTGAGATTTTTATAAATTTATGAAAATTATTTCGGTGTCGGTAAATTTCTGCTTCTGGGATTTTTAATTAAAAATCTACACAGTATTTCTTCAAACGAATTTCACCATTGGTCTTCAAATATTTTTCTTGATTTTTGGTAAAATTTCCAGACCAATCCAAAATACTTGAATTTTGGGCATTTTTCCAAAATTGCAAATCCTTTTCCACCTCAAATGCCACCTCATCTTTCCACTCACACTCACCTAACCCCCACTCATTCTCTCTCCTTTCCCTTAGCCGGCCAAGTGGCCATCCTAGGGACACCTCACCCCACATTTATGCAAAGAAACCCCTCACTTCCCATTTAATTCCAACCCCTTTTCAAAATCACAAACCTATATAAAGTATCCCCTTTACAATTTGATCCTTTTCTTCCCCATTTCTACAAAAGAGAAGTTCTCCAAATTTCCCTCTTCCTCAAACCCTAACCCTAGCTCCAAGGAGCACCCAAATCCTTCATCTCCACCTCAAGATCTACAAGGATTCAACTAGAGCTTCATCAAGGAACCTCCATCTCCACTCCAAGCTTCACCAAAGGGCAAGATCTTCAACCCTAGCTTCAAGAACAAGGGTAGATTGAAGCCCTCACCATCTTCTTCCTTGGATCCAGCCCTAATTGGACAATCCAGGTGAGTTCTTACTCACCAAGACCTAGATCATCAACCCCACATGCTTAGGGTAGAGATCTATGTATATGTCTAACATAAAAATCTAATTTTTAGGTCATTTAAGTTCAAATCTAGCCTTTCCATGTAATTGTGTTAATCACCAAGACTAGGCCTTGTCCTAATGTATTTGTAATGTTAAATCAGGCCCCTAATGCTGTAAAAATCCCAATTTTTCACTGATAGAACCAACCCACACGAATCCTGATTTTCTGCTCTAACAGCAGAAATTTCCAGAGGACCGGTCGACCGGCAGTCGACCGGGACTCTGCCGATGTGCACAACCTGCACGACTTGAACGGGCGGTCGACAGGCAGTCGACCGCTGACTCGACCGGCTTCACAAATTGCCTTGGACCAGTCGACTGGCAGTCGACCGGCCCAAACCTGGAGCTCTCGCACTCGGTACGGTCGACCGGCAGTCGACCGGGACTCAACCGCCAGTTCATTTCCCCAGTCGACCGGCAGTCGACAGGAGGTCGACCGCCAGGCCAAATTCTGGGGCAGAATTCAGACTTCTTCCCACTTAATTCTGAACTTACCCTAGTATATTTATATGCATGTTTTAGTCTTGTTTATACTGTGTACTTGTACTACATGACTGGTTACCTGATATATCTTGTTTATTCTTGCTTCATGATTTGTTGGTACATTATATCAATCCATGACTTGTTGTTATATATTTGCATTTCATACTTGTCGAAAATGGATTATCACCACTTCTTCATGCTATCTCCAAAACCAAGCATGATATATCCGACATTGTATAAAATACACCAACTTACATTGGGTTCGGGGAAATATGCGGATATCGGTATGTGTTCGTGTTTACAGTGGTATTAGGATGTGCACTATATTTCGGTCTTACCTGTGGTACTCCAGGGGACCAAGGGGAGTGCTTCCTCCCTTCCTGTTTCATGTCATGACAAGGCATACATAAGTCCCTTTCCTGTAGCCTAGCGGCAGGTTCCGTCTTCAAGCAACGGAACAATACTGGGCCGTGGTCCCGGGCATGCACGGGACACACTGTAAACATAGTTCGTCGATACAACCGCTGTTTCCAATAACAACCTTGTTTCACTAGGATATGGATCTATGTGCCCTGGGACGCTGGGTCACATAGCTAGATATCACAGTAAGACAAGTAATAATAATAAGACATTATTGTAGATTTATTGCATATGCCTTTATCTTATTTAGTTTACATCCCTTGCCATGTATTGTTGTTAGTTATCACTACTTCATCACCTCTACTTATGATTCCGTCGCCACTTGGCTATCTTTATTTCTTGTATTATGTCTTGACCCTTTTGGATTTGCATATTCAGATTCCGAGGCTTGGGACGAGGTAGAGCCCTCCGCTGAGGACCGGCTTATCTTGGTGAGCAGGCCGACCAGCACTAGTCCTATCGCGCCCGACATTTCCTTTTTGGTTCACGGATTTCCATCCATACGTGAGCATTTTGTATTTTTGGTTGTATTTTGTATCGTTTTGGACTTGAGTTGTGATAATGGACACTTGTATAGTGATTTTGTATATCATAACTTGTATAACTCTGTACTTCTATTTTGTATGTTGGCTTATGATTATATCACGCTGTGTGTTATACTCTGATACTTGTTGTACTTATGCTTAGCGTATATACGTGGGGGCACCATCTAACCTACGTATATGCGTCGCAGTGACGTCCCCGTATCGTTAGGATCGGGGCGTTACAGGTTGGTATCAGAGCCTAGGCTCTCAAACCTAAAAGTACAACCAAGTGGCAAATTCTAGTGATTTGCTTATGCCAACTACAATGTACAAAGTTATAAAGTCCATCTTGATTCCTTCAATTGATCAATTCCTTCGTATCCTAATTCCTTTCCTTGATTCCAATTCCAGATCTTATCCCTTTCAGTATGGAGAGACGTTCGGGTCGTAACAATGTCGGGCAAGTCCCGGATGGACCCGCGGGAGGAGAGCAGGTTGATGTCCTAAGCATCATTCGGGCTATGATGGAGACCCAGCAGCAGCAAGTGGAGATCCATCAGCAGCAGACCGAGCTCCTCAGGCAGGAGTTGGCAGCTCCGAAGGAGCAGAAGCCTGGGAACGTGTCTGACTTCCGCGGCTGCAACCAGCCGTATTCACGGGAGTCGAGAGACCTCTGGAGGCTGAACAGTGGTTGGTGGACACCACTGATTTGCTGAACGCCGCCCGGGTGCCCAAGGAGAGCCAAGTGGAGGTAGCAAAGATCCAGCTGAAAGACATCGCCCGGACTTGGTGGTTGGCCGAGGAGGCCAGACTGAAGAAGCCTATCTCCTGGGATACTTTCTCCAAGAGCTTCTACAGTCGTTTCTTCCCCGCCACTGCTCAGAAGGACATGGAGGAGCAGTTCATCAGGCTGCAGCAGGGGGATGGATCCGTAGATGAGTATGCTGCAGAGTTTCTCAGGCTGAGTCGCTTTGCTCCTTATATGGTGACAGATGAAGAGAAGAGGGCAAGCAGGTTTCTGCAGGGCCTGCAGTTGGACCTACAGGCCTTCTTGATGTCTCAGCCGATGAAGACCTACTCTGAGGTTTTTACCGCCGCTCGAGAGGTAGAGCGGGTGTTGCAGAGGAAGCAGGAGAACCAGGCCATGAAGAGGCCGTTTGTGCCGGTGGGCAGAGGAGGACCATCCAGGGCAGCGAAGATCCAGGCCAGACAGCCGTTCAGAGCAGTTCCATATCAGACGGCTCGACCAGGTCTTGTTTGCAACTTCTGCCAGAAGCCAGGACACACCCTGCAAAATTGCCGGAGGGCAAACGGATGGTGTTTGGTGTGTGGAGCTCGAGACCATGCAGTGGAGACCTGTCCACACAGGAGGGTAGGGTTTGCTACCCAGACCTTGCCGGCACCTCAGGGGCAACATGTGCAGAGGACACTACCAGGACCAGTTGGACCGAGGCAGCAGGGACCAGTGATGAGGAGAGCTCTTCCTCTTCCTCCACCGCATGTTATTCGCCCAGTGCAGAGAGGAGCCAGGACAGCAGCAGGGCGTGGCAGAGGTCAGGCCTACAACCTGTCGGCAGAGGAGGCTGAGACTTCGGAGGAGGTGATTACAGGTAACATCAGAGTTCATTCTATACCTGTTCTCGGCGCTCTTCGATTCAGGTGCATCCCACTGTTATATCTCCGATCATTTTGTGGCTTTACATTCTATACCTGTTAAGGCCTTAGACCACAAGTGGGAGATAAGTACTGGGAATGGGGTAGTTGTGTCTTCCAGGGTTTGTGCAGACTGTCCAGTGGAGATTTGTGGGAAGATCTTGGCCATAGACATGCTCGTACTTGACACCAAAGGGTACGATGTGATCTTAGGCATGACCTGGCTCAGTCAGTACCATGCGGTGATTGACTGTAGAGGAAGGAAGATCACTTTCAGGATCCCGCATCAGCCGGAGTTCCAGTTTAGTGGAGAGGTGAAGACTGCTGAGAAGAAGACTCAGATGACCACTTCGGAGGTTCAGAAGGGGGTGCCAGTGTGGGATGAATTTCCAGAAGTCTTTGCTGAGATTTCAGGACTTCCACCGGGGAGGATCGTGGAGTTCTCCATTGATACTATTCCAGGGACAGCTCCTATATCCAAGGCTCCATACAGGATGGCACCGACGGAGTTGGAGATCCTGAAGAAGCAGCTGCAGGAGTATTCGGACAAGGGATTGATCCGGCCTAGCACTTCACCATGGGGAGCTCCAGTGCTATTGGCGAACAAGAAGGATGGTGGCAAGAGGCTTTGCATTGATTACAGGGAGTTAAACAAGGTCACCATCAAGAACAAGTATCCCTTGCCCAGGATTGATGACTTGTTTGATCAGCTTCATGGAGCCCGTGTGTTTTCTAAGTTAGATTTGCAGTCAGGTTACCATCAGCTGAGGGTGAAGAAGGAAGATGTTCCGAAGACGGCATTCAGGACCCGATATGGCCACTACGAGTTCCTAGTGATGCCTTTCGGAGTTACCAATGCCCCTGCTGTGTTTATGGACTTGATGAACCGAGTGTTCTCTCCTTACCTGGACCAGTTTGTGGTTGTATTTATAGACGACATCCTGATCTATTCCAAGAGTTATAAGGAGCATGCAGAGCACTTGAGGACTGTGTTGCAGACTCTTCAGCAGGAGCAGCTTCATGCCAAAAGGAGCAAGTGTGAGTTCTGGTTGGACAGCATAGCTTTCCTTGGACATATAGTTTCAGCAGAAGGAATCTCAGTTGATCCTAGTAAGGTCCAGGCAGTGCAGAATTGGCCAGTTCCGAAGACGGTGACTGAGATAAAGAGCTTTCTTGGACTAGCCGGATATTACAGGCGCTTTGTCCAGGACTTCTCTAGACTTGCAGCTCCGTTGACCAGGCTTACCAGAAAAGGGAGAGATTCATATGGACAGAAGATTGTGATGCAGCATTTGAGCAGTTGAAGCAGAAGCTTATCACAGCTCCGATCTTGAGGACTCCTTCAGGTAGAGGGGGGATGGTCATTTTCTGTGATGCATCGGGTAAAGGCCTGGGATGTGTGCTTATGCAACATGATCATGTGATAGCATATGCATCTAGGCAGTTGAAGCCTCATGAAAGGAATTACCCAACTCATGACTTGGAGTTGGCGGCTGTGGTATTTGCATTGAAGATCTGGAGACACTACCTCCTGGGAGACAAAGTGTTGATATACACAGACCACAAGAGCCTCAAGTATATATTCTCGCAGAAGGAGTTGAATATGAGGCAGAGGAGGTGGTTGGAGCTTATGGCAGACTACGATATTGACTTGCAGTATCATCCAGGCAAAGTCAATACCGTTCCAGATGCACTGAGCAGGAGGCCAGAGAACCGAGTGCTAGTCCACCTTACTCAGCAGAGGGAGTTGATCCAGGAGTTCATCAGATTAGATTGATGTTGGTGCAGAGAGGTGATAAGACCGGACAGCTCATGACTCTTCAGATCCAGTCATCATTGATAGAGGAGATCAAGGAGGCACAGAAGGAGGACCCCAGATGTCAGACATTCAGAGCTCAGGTGGAGGCTGGTTTGAGGACTGATATCTGTATTCGTCCGGATGGTGCATTGTGCTATGGTGGCAGACTTTGTGTTCCTCAAGGAGAAGTCAGACAGAAGATTTTGGAGGAAGCACACAGTTCAGCTTATTCTATACATCCAGGAGGGAACAAGATGTATCAGGACCTGAAGAAGCACTTCTGGTGGAATGCCATGAAGAGGGAGATAGCCAAATTTGTTGCCAGGTGCTTGGTTTGCCAGCAGGTAAAGATCGAACATCGGAGATCAGCTGGACTTCTTCAACCTTTGCCGATACCCGAGTGGAAGTGGGAGCACATCACTATGGATTTCGTGACAGCTTTGCCTCGGAGTCCTAAGGGTAATAATGCGGTGTGGGTGATCGTTGATCGCCTCACCAAGTCAGCTCACTTCATACCATTCAGAGTGGGTCAGTCGACAGAGGTTCTGGCAGATAAGTATGTGAAGGAGGTGGTTCGTCTGCATGGAGTTCCTGTGAGTATTGTATCAGATAGAGACACCAGATTCAGATCTCATTTCTGGGAGAGTCTCCAAGCAAGTCTGGGAACTCGTCTGAAGTTCAGTACTTCCTATCATCCGCAGACAGACGGACAATCTGAGAGGACCATCCAGATACTTGAAGATATGTTGAGGGCTTGCATGTTGGACTTCGGAGGATCTTGGGAGGACCATCTGCACTTGGCTGAGTTTTCATATAACAACAGCTATCAGGCCAGTATTAAGATGGCACCCTTTGAGGCACTGTATGGTAGGAAGTGCCGATCACCGATTTGCTGGGATGAGGTCGGTGAGAGGAGTTTATTGGGGCCGGAGATGCTGATTCAGACTACAGAGAAGGTCAGGGTTATCAGAGATCATCTTAGGGCTGCTCAGAGTAGGCAAAAGAGTTGGGCTGATACTCTAAGGAGGCCATTGGAGTTCCAGACCGGAGACCATGTGTTCTTGAAGATTTCACCCACCAGGGGAGTTATCCGGTTCGGTACTCGTGGGAAGCTGAGCCCGAGGTATATTGGCCCGTTCGAGATCCTGGATCGCGTGGGAGACGTGTCTTATAGACTAGCATTACCACCATCCTTGGACGGGGTGCATAATGTCTTCCATGTGTCCCAGTTGAGGAGGTATGTCCGGGACGACAGCCACATTCTGGATCATTCCGAGCTAGAGCTGCAACCGGACCTATCATACCAAGAACAGCCGATGGCCATTCTGGACAAGAGTGTCAAGACACTGAAGAGCAGGGCTATTCCATTGGTATTGGTGTCTTGGAGCAGACACGCGCCGGGAGAGGCCACCTGGGAGCGAGAGGACGTTATCCGGAGCGTTATCCCCAACTTTTCTCATCTTGATTTGGTAAGACTCTTTCCTTCTACTCTTGTCTTTACCGTTATCTTTCATTGTGTCCATATCTATCTGTTGCTCTTCCTGTTATCTTTCACCTTATGAAATTTCGAGGACGAAATTTTTGTAAGGTGGGTAGATTGTAATACCCCTTTCCCGGAATACGTACTTAGTTACGTATTCGGCCCTTTGACCGTATCTTCCGATTTACCATCCGTATTTGACCGATTTTAATTTCAAACATCATTTTATAATACTTTAGATTTTATGTGATTTTCTAGAATTTTCTGAAATTAAAATGAATTTCTTCAAAACCGGTGTCGGCCAGTACCGCTGACCAATTTCCGAATTTTTTATCTTCCAATCTGTTAGGAATTTCAAGAAAGTCCTTTAGACTTTATTGCTTAGAATCATAATTCCTACTTATACTCTTTTTCTGAGATTTTTATAAATTTATGAAAATTATTTCGGTGTCGGTAAATTTCTGCTTCTGGGATTTTTAATTAAAAATCTACACAGTATTTCTTCAAACGAATTTCACCATTGGTCTTCAAATATTTTTCTTGATTTTTGGTAAAATTTCCAGACCAATCCAAAATACTTGAATTTTGGGCATTTTTCCAAAAATTGCAAATCCTTTTCCACCTCAAATGCCACCTCATCTTTCCACTCACACTCACCTAACCCCCACTCATTCTCTCTCCCTTCCCTTAGCCGGCCAAGTGGCCATCCTAGGGACACCTCACCCCCACATTTATGCAAAGAAACCCCTCACTTCCCATTTAATTCCAACCCCTTTTCAAAATCACAAAACCTATATAAAGTATCCCTTTACAATTTGATCCTTTTCTTCCCCATTTCTACAAAAGAGAAGTTCTCCAAATTTCCCTCTTCCTCAAACCCTAACCCTAGCTCCAAGGAGCACCCAAAATCCTTCATCTCCACCTCAAGATCTACAAGGATTCAACTAGAGCTTCATCAAGGAACCTCCATCTCCACTCCAAGCTTCACCAAAGGGCAAGATCTTCAACCCTAGCTTCAAGAACAAGGGTAGATTGAAGCCCTCACCATCTTCTTCCTTGGATCCAGCCCTAATTGGACAATCCAGGTGAGTTCTTACTCACCAAGACCTAGATCATCAACCCCACATGCTTAGGGTAGAGATCTATGTATATGTCTAACATAAAAATCTAATTTTTAGGTCATTTAAGTTCAAATCTAGCCTTTCCATGTAATTGTGTTAATCACCAAGACTAGGCCTTGTCCTAATGTATTTGTAATGTTAAATCAGGCCCCCTAATGCTGTAAAAATCCCAATTTTTCACTGATAGAACCAACCCACACGAATCCTGATTTTCTGCTCTAACAGCAGAAATTTCCAGAGGACCGGTCGACCGGCAGTCGACCGGGACTCTGCCGATGTGCACAACCTGCACGACTTGAACGGGCGGTCGACAGGCAGTCGACCGCTGACTCGACCGGCTTCACAAATTGCCTTGGACCAGTCGACTGGCAGTCGACCGGCCCAAACCTGGAGCTCTCGCACTCGGTACGGTCGACCGGCAGTCGACCGGGACTCAACCGCCAGTTCATTTCCCCAGTCGACCGGCAGTCGACAGGAGGTCGACCGCCAGGCCAAATTCTGGGGCAGAATTCAGACTTCTTCCCACTTAATTCTGAACTTACCCTAGTATATTTATATGCATGTTTTAGTCTTGTTTATACTGTGTACTTGTACTACATGACTGGTTACCTGATATATCTTGTTTATTCTTGCTTCATGATTTGTTGGTACATTATATCAATCCATGACTTGTTGTTATATATTTGCATTTCATAACTTGTCGAAAATGGATTATCACCACTTCTTCATGCTATCTCCAAAACCAAGCATGATATATCCGACATTGTATAAAATACACCAACTTACATTGGGTTCGGGGAAATATGCGGATATCGGTATGTGTTCGTGTTTACAGTGGTATTAGGATGTGCACTATATTTCGGTCTTACCTGTGGTACTCCAGGGGACCAAGGGGAGTGCTTCCTCCCTTCCTGTTTCATGTCATGACAAGGGCATACATAAGTCCCTTTCCTGTAGCCTAGCGGCAGGTTCCGTCTTCAAGCAACGGAACAATACTGGGCCGTGGTCCCGGGCATGCACGGGACACACTGTAAACATAGTTCGTCGATACAACCGCTGTTTCCAATAACAACCTTGTTTCACTAGGATATGGATCTATGTGCCCTGGGACGCTGGGTCACATAGCTAGATATCACAGTAAGACAAGTAATAATAATAAGACATTATTGTAGATTTATTGCATATGCCTTTATCTTATTTAGTTTACATCCCTTGCCATGTATTGTTGTTAGTTATCACTACTTCATCACCTCTACTTATGATTCCGTCGCCACTTGGCTATCTTTATTTCTTGTATTATGTCTTGACCCTTTTGGATTTGCATATTCAGATTCCGAGGCTTGGGACGAGGTAGAGCCCTCCGCTGAGGACCGGGCTTATCTTGGTGAGCAGGCCGACCAGCACTAGTCCTATCGCGCCCGACATTTCCTTTTTGGTTCACGGATTTCCATCCATACGTGAGCATTTTGTATTTTTGGTTGTATTTTGTATCGTTTTGGACTTGAGTTGTGATAATGGACACTTGTATAGTGATTTTGTATATCATAACTTGTATAACTCTGTACTTCTATTTTGTATGTTGGCTTATGATTATATCACGCTGTGTGTTATACTCTGATACTTGTTGTACTTATGCTTAGCGTATATACGTGGGGGCACCATCTAACCTACGTATATGCGTCGCAGTGACGTCCCCGTATCGTTAGGATCGGGGCGTTACAACAATCAAATGAAAGAACCAATTGAAAAAATAATCTTTTTTTTGAATTGATACCAATAAAAAGACATGATATCAATTGAAAGTAAACACCAAATTTTTAGGTAAACACTATATTTTGTAATAAGGATACCAATTTGAAAAAATACCAATTTAAAATTATTGACACTAATATTGAAAATGTTAACATATACCAAAAAATATTTTCATCATAAAGACTAGGAGTAAGTTACCAATTGAAAAGTAAAACCAATTGAAAGATAAAATATGAATTTTTCTCCCCCTTATGAAATACCAATAAAAATAATGCATAAGCTTGTATATGATACCAATTGAAAAATAATTGATATTAAGAACTAAATCAAGCTTAGTAAGAAATAATTTGTGCTAGAGATGTATAGACAAAACAAGCACAATCAAATCATATATATGTATGTATGAAATAGATATACAAATTGAAATTGATACTAATTGAAGTTTGAAACATACATATATAAGAAAAACACATATGAGTATACAAAAATAAAATTCCATGAAGATCATGTGTATAACTCATACCTTCCACCCTATTCATGTACATATTTAAAAGATATTCAATAAGGGTATACAAGATATGGTCACTCATCCAACCGCCCTTAGAAGGTAGGGTTTTAAAAAATCATGATTTGAAAATATTTTAGCATAGTTTTGAAAAACTCTACCATTTGAAGAATTAAGAAACTAGTTTAGAATAATATTGGAAAAGCTAGTTAAAAAAACCTTCAAGAGATGAAACCAAATCATATATCCCATGAAAACATGAAAATCACATAATAATTGACACTCAAAATCTATAAAGCATATATATGCTCATGAAACAAAAATTCATGAGTAAACACCAAACATAGAGTGTAAAAATCATGTAATAGGCATAATCATGGAGATAAGACATTGAAGCTCATATAAACATGAAAAAAATGAAAATTTAATTTTCATCAAAATAATACAAACTTCAAGGCATATGTATGTTTTGTCTAAACTAGAAGTAGACATACATATTCCAAACACAAGTGAGTCCATAATAGAATTTTGCATGAAAAGTAAGTGACTCTAGGATAGACATGTATATCCAATAGCTTTAACAAAATTACCATATACATGAAGATAAATACATTTTTATAAAAACATGTACAAAAATAGGGAAAACAAGTAAAGATGCAAGAATCATTAAAACTAAGTTATACAAGTACATCCAATGGGTACGAACAAACACATGATAAACAAATGTGACTCAATAGTTGTACAAGTATAATCACAAGTTTTAATAAAAGTTCCATCTAAACATGTAATCAAAATATTAAGTGCAAAATCATCAACAAACATGATGATTATAGTAAATGCACGTGTTTTAGATTAGGATATACACAATTGCTTAACATAGTGAGAACACAAAATATGAATCTATATGAACATGATAGTATCTCTACATATGTATATCACAAGTCTAATTAACATGAAATTTAACACAATAATCATGAAAAAACAGAACCATGCTAAAATCAATCAATGAGAGCATGTAAATATAAATAAGTGAAATTACACCTAGAGGGGGGTGAATAGGTGTAGTGCTAATAAATAAACAAATAATCCACAATTTAAAAATGAGATGATGCAACGATCACTCAAAGCAAGATTTCGAATACCTCGTGACGGGCTCTGAACTTCTTCCTCGTGATTCCTTTAACTAAGAGTTTGAGGTGTGCAATGCAATCTTGTTGTAAGAGTATAGATCGACAATATGTAAATGAATAAATAGAAAGAGAAAGGCACAAGTAAACCAATCGCAAACAAAGAGATTTGTTTCGAGGCTCGAGCACCCAGCTCTACGTCCCCGCCTTCACCCAAAGGATTTCCGATCCACTATAATTTTCACAAAGGATTACAATCACTCAGGAGTACCCAACTCCTCAATCACACTCCTCTAATTCAGAGGTAGTGTAGCCACAAGTACATTAATCACTTGGTGATCTTTGGCTCAAGAAGTAAAGTGAAAGAAATTTCAGTAGTAAAGACAAAGGAGACTTGAAAAACTAACTGAAAATTTTTGCAATTGAAAGAACTTTGAAAATGAAAGCAAGTAAACCTTTTTCTCTTTTGAAAAACTTGAAACATGGATATTTTTCTTATGTAAAAACCAAAGACCAATGACCTCTATTATAGGAATGGATAAATATCATTCATAATTGATACTAGGTCATTAGGATGAGCAGCCACAATGAAATCAGAAATAGCCGTTGGAAACACTAGAAAACAAAACAGATCTAAAATATAGTCGTTGGGGCAATCTGGACAACTGTCAGTCGACCGGCCGGTCGACCGGTAAGCCATTTGGCAAAAAGCCGTGGCTCGGTCGGCCGCCCGGTCGACCGCAGGCTATTTTTAAAACATAATAAAACTGTCGGTCGACCGGCCCGGTCGACCGGCAAAACCTGAGAGTAAGGGTCATGCAGTCGGTCGACCGGTCGGTCGACCGGTAGACGTGCACAGACGTGCACGCCCAAAACCAAAAGCCCGGTCGACCGATCGGTCGACCATTCTGGCCTGAAATAAAACCGGTCGACTGGACTGGTCGACCGTAAGGCCTGAAATAGATAAAAAAACAGATTTTTGATTTTTGAAGTATTTTTGAAATATTTTTAAAAGGTTTGAGGGTTATGTAGCATGTTATAGAGAATGAGACATGTTTTAAACTGGATATAAAAATTGAAAAATTATGAACATGTATATTAATCAAAACATGCACAAAAACTAACTAACTAAAAAAACTTGTATTTTGAAAAGTATATTTTGTGTGTGTGTGTTTTCTTGAGCACAACTATCATATCCTTACTCTTTAACAAACTAATTCTTATAATGGTTCTAGGTGACTACAAGATCTTCAACAAGGGCTTATCCAAATGCATCGTTGAATAACTTGAATTCTTGATCCCGTACTAAGTGAACACCACCTTCCTTTAGGGAAGAAAACATCTTGAATCCTTAGAACCCTGAAAAAATTGTAACACTTAAACAGGATTAGTACAATAACTATATATGTTTTGTAATCATCAAAACTCTAAAACCGGGTGATTGTACCCTTGGGCCAACAATCTCCCCCTTTTTGATGATGACAAAACATACGAGTTATTTAACAAAAAAAATGGGAAAAAGAGCTTGGAAGCTCCCCTCAAATCATGCTATATAAATATCAAAAAATATAAATGTTGCAAAGTTTGCATGAGAAAGAAAATGACATGAGAAACAATTACAATAACTTAACAATAACAATAACTCTTTCTCCCCCTTTTGTCATGCTTCAAAAAGGTTAGAAACAAGATTGAAAAACAATGTTTGAAAAGAGTTTGAAAATTTTTAGGAATCCATAATACAAACATTTAATTCACCACAAAATGAAGGAAAATCTATTATAATCTAGTGATTTAGTAAAAATATCGGCAAGTTGAAAATCGGTGGAAACTAATCAATTTCAATATCACCTTTCTCATAATGATCTCTAAGAAAGTGATATCTAATCTCTACGTATTTGGTCTTACTATGTTGATTTTCATTCTTAGTCATATGAATTGTACTAGTATTATCACAAATATTTTAATATGGTCATAATGTAAATCATAATCAAGGAGAGTATGTTTCATCCAAAGGACTTGCGCATAACATGCCCCCGCGGCAACATACTCCGCCTCGGCGGTTGAGAGGGCTACCGAATTTTATTTCTTGGAAGACCATGAAACAAGATAATTACCGAGAAATTGACATTCCACTAGTACTCTTCCTATCCACTCTACAACCTGCATAGTCGGCATCCGAAAAACTCGTCATTGAGAATTGTCCGATCTTCGGATACTATAGACCCATTCCAATAGTGCCCTTAAGGTATCAAATAATGCGTTTTACCGCAATCAGGTGAGATTCTTTAGGGCAAGATTGGAATCTAGCACAAAGACACATACTAAACATAATATCCGGCCTACTAGCCGTTAAATACAACAAACTACCATCATACTTCTATATAATATGTCCACACTCTTACCTTGGTCATCCTTGTCAAGCTTGGTAGTGGTAGTCATGGGAGTGTTGCAAGTTTTTGAGCCTTCAAGTCTAAATTTCTTGATGAGTTCCTTAGTGTACTTGACTTGACTTATGAAGATCCCATCATTCCTTTGCTTGATTTGGAGTCCAAGAAAATAGTTGAATTCACCCATCATAGACATTTCAAATTCATGTTGCATACAAGATTCAAACTCCTTGCAAAGAGATTTAATAGTAGAACCAAAGATGATATCATCAATATAGATTTGTACAATAAGAATGTCACTACCAACATGTTTAGTAAATAAAGTGGTGTCTACTTTGCCTTTAACAAATTATTTGATAATAGAAAAGAAGAAAGTCTTTCATACTAAGCTCTTGGAGCTTGTATTAAACCATACAATGCCTTATCTAGTTTGAAAATAAAATCTAGATGTATATAATCAACAAAACTGGGGGGTTATTCATCATATACTTCCTCTTCAATAACACCATTTAAAAATGCACTTCTTACATCCATTTGGAAAAATTTGAAATTTTATAGGATGCATAAGCTAGTGTGATTCGTATGGCTTCTAGCCGTGCCACGGGTACAAAGGCCTCCTCAAAGTCGATTCCTTCAACTTGGGTGTAATCTTAGGCCACTAACCTAACTTTATTCCTAATAACATTTTCAGACTCATCCAACTTGCTCTTAAAAATTCACTTAGTACCAATAATTGGTCTATCATGGGTCTAGGAACAAGATGCCAAACTTAATTGCGCTCAAATTGATTGAGTTCTTCTTGCATAACAAGCAACCAATATGAGTCACCCTCGGCTTCGAGGGTGTTTTTGGGTTCAAAATGAGATATGAATGCATAATGCCCACACAAGTCATGGGTTTGGAGCGAGTGGTTACCCCCTTTGATACATCACCTATGATGAGATCTTTGGGATGATATGTAGGGTATCTCCAATCTTTAGGAAGTGGTTGTGATGGTTCCACTTCATCCTTTTGACCTTCCACATCATCCTTTTGAATATTACCATTTGGTTCTTGCTTGTCTTCTTGGATGGGTGAGTCCATCAAGGATATTTTCTCCATGTCTTCACCTAAAGAGTCAATCTCTACAACATTCTTAACAAATGCATTAAACTCTTCAAACTTAACAGGCATAGATTCTTTAATAGTAAGTGAAGATTTATTAAACACTCTATATGCTTTGCTAATGCTAGAGTAACTAACAAAAATTGCTTCAAAAGCCTTAGCATCAAATTTTCCCAAATTATCTTTAGTGTTCAAAACAAAACATTTGCATCCAAAAACTTTAAAATACGAAACATTTGGTTTTCTCAAATGATACATTTCAAAGGAAGTTTTGGAAGTATTTTTACAAAGGTAAATTCGGTTTGGTATATAGCATGCGGTGTTTACGGCCTCGGCCCATAAATATTGAGGGAGCCTGTATTCACTTATCATGGTCCTAGACATTTCTCGAAGAGTTCTATTCTTCCGTTCAATGACTCCATTTTGTTGTGAAGTTCTAGGACATGACATTTCATGCTTAATTCCATTATCATCACAATAAGTCATAAAGAGTTGCTTGACAAACTCACCACCTCTATCACTTCTTATGCGTAAAATCGAAAGACCTTTTCTTTTTCAACCCGTTTTCGAAAAATCTTAAAATGCGAAAAAGTTGATCTTTATGCTCCAAAAAGAAAATCCATGTGAAACGAGGAAATCATCAACTAAAACAAATACATATATATTACAATTTAAACTTTTAGTTTTAGTTGGTCCAAATAGATCCATGTGAATCAATTCTAATGGCCTAGATGTCATGATATCCTTGATGGTTTGAAAGAGGACTTGGTTTGTTTCCCAAGTTGGCACGCATCACAAATGTGATCCTTCTCAAACTTCAAATGAGGAATACCCTTCACTGATTCCTTAGAATTGATTCTAGAAAGATGATCAAAAGAAGCATGGCCTAATCTTCTATGCCATAACTAAGAAATTTCATCAAAAGCATTTAAACATTTTGTAGTACAATTCATATTAAGTATATCAATAATGTAGACGTTATTTTCATGAAATCCAGTCAGAATGCATTCATTGGTTTACAATTATAAATTTGCAAGAAGATTCATCAAAAATAACTTTGGAACCACGATCACATAGTTGATTAATACTAAGTAAATTATATTTAAGCCCATCAATAAGAACTACATTTTCAATCAAAGGAGATGTACCAATCTTGATGTTACCTATACCGATGATGGTGCCCTTGGAGTCATCTCTGAAGGTGACGGTGCCACCTTCAACATACCTTAATAGTGTTACAAAATTGTTGATGTCCAATGTCATATGCCATAAGCAACCACTATCAAGGTACCACCGCACTCTATGTCTTCAGTCTTGGTGTGTATCTATATCAAATGATTGAATGGTTGATTTTGGTACCCACATTTTCTTGAGTCCTAAAACGTTAGTGTTTCGAACCCAAACATGATTATTCATACTATTTATATGATCATAATAAAATTTGGCTAAATGGCCATTTCGGCCACAATAGGTACATTTATAATTTTTTCATATTTAAATCATAATGACCATGTGGTTTATGAACATGTTAATTTGTGAACATGTGATGTTTTAACATGATTGACATGAAATGTGTTGGCATGATGAACACGTAGATTTTAGCATGTGATGGTTTATTATGTTGAACATGTAAAGTGAGCATGTGTCTTTGAAAACATTTCTTTTAGTTTAGTATTGTTAAAAGCACATTCTTTTAAAACATTTCCCAAATCACTTATTTTAGTTTTAACATAGAAATCTCATTTTCATCAATTTTAGGATATTTAGCTTTGCATG